>VZSV01000068.1:3499316-3512745 GCA_013398735.1 Nothocercus julius | reverse complement strand
GGAGGGCGGCCGGAAGGGCGGCCGGGCCCCGCGGGGCGTTTTTCTCCTGGATTAAATGGACTAAATGCTCCGCGAGGGGCTCTCGGGAGCCCGGGTGGCACCCGGGAGCTTTGTGCATCGCCCTGAGCCGCCAGCGAGTGCCCAAACCCTGGGGATGTCGTGGGAAGCACGGGGACCCCCTTCCCTTCCCCAACACAAGGAGCAGGAGCCGTGCGAGCGCTGGCCCTGCCGACCATCCAGGCTGCAAATCCCCACACAAATCCCTCGTTTTTCGACTCAAACCGGGCACCGCGGCTGCCCCCGTGTAGCAGCGCATTAGGAGCATCCGCACTGGGTCGGGCGGAGAGCCGAACTTCCCGCTCATCCCGCAGCCCCAGGCGGGCTGGTGTCAACGTGGAGCCGCCCCGGCACCGCCGGCCTGGGGCTCCAGCCGGCTGCTCCTTCCCCCGAGCTCTGCGGCCTCCCTGGCTGCGAGGGAGGCCGGACGGACGGCCGGACGGCCGGACGGACGCGGGAAGCGCCGCTTGGCTGCACCAAGGCCTCTGTAGCTGCTCTCCTGACGTGTGCACTTGTTTTAATTCCTGCTCCGTGGCCTGTGCGGACGTGCGGGAGAGACGTGGGTTCCCTCTAGCGGAAAGCGACGGCTGAGCCCGTGGAGGATGGCCCAAGGCAGCAATAAAAGGATTATGGCCCTATTTGAAAATTAACTTGTTTCTACGACTTAATTAGAGGCAAATACCACTCCGCTACCTTGACCTGTGCTGAGCCAGTATGAGCTGTTTACTTCCTCTTAGGGTAAATAAAGCATAGGTGAGGCGGGTATTTTTGTGAGCTTTGCGCGTGGTTTCTAAAGTGGCTTCACCAGCTGGTTTTAGAAAGTGTCACACACCCGAGGCCGGGCACAAGGTATAGGACGAGACAAGCAGCAGGAGGAGCGGCGGCTCCTGCAGCAGCGCGAGCAGCGTTGACTCACTGGGGTTAGTAGGAGAGAGTAAGTCGGAGCGGCGGAGGGCGACGCTAACGCTGGCAGAGCCGGCTGCGCGTACGCACAGGAAGCAGGCGGATGAGGAAAGAAGCTGCTATTCTTACACACTCCGTTTTCAGACCCGGGCAAGGAAGAACATGTGCAATAATGTGCAATGCAAACGGAGCAGCTACTAAACTGGGAGGTCTTTTCATAGTAGCAGGCTCTGATATGAAAAACCTCATTCTGCCTGTGCTGTCTGGTGGCCGGGGGATGCTGAAGCTCCTCTCCCACTTTCTGCCTTGAAATGCAACTCACAGGAGCAAAGTGGTGCAAAACGTCGTGCTTCTAAATACACCTCTGAGCAGGATGGCAACGAATGTCTCAGTCCAGCATCCGAGCTGTATGCTCCAATCCAGCTGGTGTGGATAAAAGAAAGCTGGATGCTCCGATCCAGCCTGTATGGATGGAGGAGGACAAGCGGACACTGTGAAGGGAGGCAAGGCTTTTCAGCAGGGCACGGCGCGGCACAGGATCCCGTGGGAATGGGGCTTGCTGATGGCTGGCGAGACGGGAAGGAGCTCACAGGGATCTGACGGCCCTCAGGATAAATGTCGAAATACCCTGCGAAACGCCCTGCTGCTTGTCCAAGGGCTGATGTTGGCGGCAAGAAAAGGAGGGTAAGGAGTAAGCCGGGTCTCGGTGCCAGCGCGGGCCCTTGTTTGGTGTCGGGGGAAAGGTGCCACGCTGAAATGCACCCACCAGCAGAAAGCACCGAGGGGACAGGAACAACCGGACTGGCTTTTCCCAAGTTTTCCTTCTCTGGGAGAAACCAGCCGGCAGCGAGGCCGGCCAAGGCGCTCGGCAGGCAGTCGAAGGGCCCCGCGAGCCTCTGCAGCGGATCCTGCTCTGCTCCGGCCTCCGAGCGATGGCAGCCACGGCAGCAGGTTAATGGGCAGCAAAGTGCAGCGCGGCCAGGCCGTTTCCTGGAATGATTCACTGCACTTCACAGGCGACCCACTGCGCGGGGGAGCTGTGCAAGGATTACCAGCAGAATTACTGGGAAAAAGGGTTAAAAAGGAGCTCGCCTGCCCTCTAGTGCCCCTCGCCTGCCCGAGCTGCAGCCCCGGCCTGCACGTACCTCTGTCTGGTGCTTTTTGGGCTGGGAATGGGTTATATTTGCTGGCCCTGGCAGAAAGGCCGGCAGATGCAGCCATTTGCACCCCAAAACAACTTCACTATGATGAAAAACCAGGACTGGGTGGGTCAGTGCAATTTAGCCAGCTCTGCTCCCTCACGGTGCCTTCTGGAGCAGGGCTGGCCTCGCAAACGCCGCTCGCTGGGGAGGCCGGAGCTCCCTCTAAGGCCCCCCGGGATGTGCATGAGCATCCCGGCGTCACGGAGACCCCGCTGTGACCTGGGGTGGCCCTGTCGCTGCACGTGCGCAGCCCTCGGTGCTCCCGAGAGAGGTTTGCAGTGAGCAAGAGGTGGAAAAAAACAAGTTAGCGGAAGCAAACAAAAGCAAAACCACAAGATTCTCACCTCGTATTACTGCATATAACTCCTCTGAGGTCAGAGGAGGGCTTAATCACACTTTATGAGAGCAAAAAGCCCAGATGAGAGACCCTGAGTTAAGGCACATCCCTGCTTTCAGTTGGCAACCTCAGAGTTTTGCAGGGTTTTTTTCAGTGCCCTTGCTAACCGTAACCGCCAGTGCTCCCGGCCAGAGCCGGGGTGCAGGACAACCGGCTGCTTGGAAAGAGCTCGGCCTGGGGCCGCCAGGCAGGGAAGAGCAGGAGAGGGAAGCAGGAGAGGCAGAAGCGGAGGGAGCTGCGGGCGATGCCCCTGCGCGGGGTGGACGTGTCCCATCCGCGGTGACGGCCAGGACACCCTTTCCAGCAGCTCCTGTCTTTAGCAAAGCAGGAGGGCTGGTGCTGACTGTAGAGGGCAGCAGATCACGGTGCATAGGGCCTGCTATTATTATTTTATTTTATTTTATTTTATTTTAGTGGAAAGGAAATAACTCGGGAGCAATGCTTTGGGCTCACCCTGCTGATGGAGAGGCTAGAGGATCCGAGGACGAAGGCTCAGAAGAACTCTAGGCCCTGGGCTTATTAAAAAGGAAAACATACAAAGATGCAGAGAAAGAGAGATTCACAACTTCTGCCACCCCCCTGCACACTTAAAGTGATTAGGAGGGTGAGGAGGGAAGGCGCGAGGGCTGTAAAGCTTCCTTCTCTGCTTAATCTTATCCCTCAGCTGGGGGCTGTATTTCATAGTGGAAAAGCGCGTGTGTGAATCACCACAAAGTATGTATTGGCCAAGGCTAACAAGGCATCCAGCGCTCGGAGGTGTTTCTGTCAGCACGTCCTCGTGGCCGGGTGCGTGCCTGGCCTTCCACCTTGCAGCGCGGCGGGGTTCGCGTCCATACCTCGTCCTCCTGGGATTTACTGATGTAGTGACAGGTAGTTCAATAAAGATCTTTGCTGTGCACGGCTGGTTCTCAGCTGCTGACGGCACCGAGCAAGTCCCTTATCTGTCCCTGCTACTCCTGAAGAGCAAGAGCCCGTCCAAGCCGGCGCTCCATCCGGCCCGTGCGCTGCTGGTCACAGACTGGCTCCTGGGGCTCCGTTCCGGGGACAGGCAAGGTGGAAAGAGCCCAGGGGACTGTGCATCCTGCACGGATCCTTGCCACTTGTAATTTCCAAGTGCATTTTCCCAGAAGGTCCCATGGCCGTGCCCGGTGGATGACTTGCACATCAGCTAGCGCTGCTTCGCATCACAAAGTGATTGCCCTCCACGGCAATCCCTCTCCTTCGGTCTGAAACCGGTGTGGAGGAGTGACGGATCCACAAGGAAAACCCTCGCTCCAGCTTCCCACAGAGATCTAAGGAGCTCCGTGTCCTGAGCGGCTTCATTGCAGCTCACATCCACCTCCAAGGAGCAGCTCCGGGAAGGGAGGACACAAACCCTCTCCATAAACAAGTGCTTTTTAAAAGCCTTGTTTTTCTTCCAGGTCATTTTCCACAGACAAGTGACCCTTCCTCTGTCACACTTCGGAGCATGCAGAAGTTGAAGGTGACCCAAGTGGCTCCTTGCCGAAAAGAGCAAAGCCAAAATGAAACAAAAAAGGAAACCAAAATCAATATTCCAAAGACAAAAAATAAAAATTGTGTTACGGAAACAGAGGTCACCCAGAGAAAACGTAATCGGACGTGACAGGCCAGCTCTCCGCTTTCCTCCCAGTGCCAAACCCGCTCGGGGAGACCTTGTTCCCAAGCCAACGTGTCAGCACCCACGTCATGAGAGCAACCTATGGTTGGGGCAACCCACAGAGGATGGGGGGATGAGGAAGAGGAACCTGACAGTGTTGGAGGTTGGAAATCGGCGGGATTTGCAGGGCAGGAAGGGGGCTGAACTGCACGCCCATTGCTGTGGATTGCTGTGCACGGCCCCGCTCGCACGCGTCTCCGCATTGCAAATGTGGGGCACGGAGCCCTGGTCACGACACAAACTTCAAACCATTATTTCACAGCCCAGAGCGCTTCTCTGCACTGACAAGCTGGCGCGGATGGGTTGTTTAGCGGAGATTTGCCTCCCTTTTTTTTTTTTTTTTTATTAATCTTGACCTCCTGATTCTGGGATTTTATGTTAGATTCTTTTTTCTTTTTCTCTCTCCACAAAGTTAGCAGCAGGGAAATAAGCTTTTCAGCAAGTCCATTTGTCAGCAAAGCTCACGCTCTTTCTCTAGCAAACAGACGGTGGAAAAGCAAAAACGAGGCGCCGGTGGCCACGGCATTCCCAGCACCGTGGGCCAGCGGAGGCACCTCCGTCCCCCCGCACCTGGCCCAGGGTGACCTTCAGCTCCATGAAAAGCTGAGAACCTGAGAGCATCCGCTGCAAGAGCTGGAGGCTGCAACATCTCTGGCATCCCCATCTCGGCACTGGCTTCTCAAGTGGCTGCTACCGGTTTCAGCATCCCATGTTCCTTCCTTTCTGGAGCGCTCCCATGCAGTCTAGAGTGGCTGGGGAATGACTTGAATGTGCTTAGGGGTGGCTGGATTCAATCTAGGGGCAAGAGAAGGGTAAGAGAGTGTGGTGGGATGAGAGCAAAGGAATGCAACCAACCTAGGTGCTTGTACCTGGAGGAAGAAGTATAAATGAGCTCCTCGCCAGCCTGCAAAGAGGGCCACGACGTGCCCGAGGGTCATTCAACCTTCATCACAGGGCTTAAAGGTGCCTGTGGTTTACCTCCATTTCTCGTAAAGCTCCCCCGTTTTCACCCCATGCTTTTGCATTCCTACCTGTTCGGTGTCTCCTCCACAGACTCGGCTTCAGAGGCCGGAGCAGGTGGCGGCAGCACCAGTGACGGGGCACTCGCTGCCACCCGCGTCCGCCCGGCTCCCATCCACGGTCTCGCTTGACACGGCTGCAGCCTGGGTGGCAGGAAACCCAGCACAGGACCCCCCTTCCGACGGACACCGAGACCCACCCTGGCAACAGGAGGAAAGGCAAGTTCTCCTGAGCCCCTCGGGCAGGCTGGAAAAGCCATGTCAGCCCCGTGAGTAATGATGGAAGTACCAGGGCGTTTCTGCAACTGGACCTGGGAAAACGCAATGCGCTCTGCAGAAGCCTTCCCAGCTTCCCGTCCCGGCTCCTGGGGCTTTTGGAAGTGCAGGGAGAGGTGGCAAAGCTTCAGATGTGACTGTGACTTTCCAAATGTGCTCGGGAGCCAGCCCTGGTCACCTCGGCTCAGCAAAGACAGCGCAGACAAGGAAAAGCTCCCAAGTGCAACAAAGAGTATCAATAATCTATGAGAAGAGATTGGAAAGATTTAGGACTATTTAGATGAAGAGGGGTGTGGATGGAGGTGAGGATGAGGAGGGCACAGCAGAGCAGCAGAGGAGGTACCGGTGTCACCCACTTGTCACTGCAGCACCTCAGGGACAGACCCATCACCATGACCGGCACCTCCGGCATCTCCCCCTGCCGCTGCTCGGAGCCGAGGGCCGCTTTGCTCCAAGAGGCCCAAGAATGGGATTATCCGGGAGGCTGCCGGGAGGCCGGTGACATTTATAAAGTATTAATCCCGCAGCGCGGCACCCGTCAGCGGTTTCGTGGCGGGGCGGTGCTGGCTGCCCGCTCCCTCTCTGCCGCTCCCGAGCAGTCTCCTTGCTTCAGGAACCAGCCCATGGGGGGTTTTCCCCTTTTGTGCCAAGATTTCCTCCTCCTCCTCTCCCCTTGCCCTTGTTCCTCCCGCCGGCTGCTCCGCTCCCTCCGCCCCAGTGTCCCCATCCCTGGGGTGGCTGCCCTATCGCACCTGCAAATTGGGCTCAAAAGACTCTTCACAGAGAGCAGCAGCAAATCCCCACCTGCCCCTCGTCCCCTCGCTGCTTTGCTCACGGTGGCCCTGGCCTGGGGACACAGGGACAACTTCTGCTGCCCGCGGGGAGGAGAAAAGCAGCAACTGCAGCTTTAAACCAAGGATGAGATGCAGTTTTTCCCTCCTCACCCTCCCTCTCTTTCTCTCTCTCTCTCTCTTTTTTTTTAAAGGGAACTTGTCAAGGTTTCCATCAATAATAGATAATGGTGCATCACTCTGGCAGGTTACACCCGCGGGCTGTTTTGATATTTTCCAGAGAATTTGTCAGCAATCTTACTGCAAAGGAGGGCTGGAGGAGGGGCGGGGGGGAAGGGAAGGAGGCCTCATTAATTTTTTGCCATTTGCATTCCTGCTGTTAAATAATGTATCGATTGCTCTTCCTCGTTCCCTCTTTTAATTCCCGGGCTGAGCCGGGTGTGGGCAGCAGACAGGGGGGGTCTCGCTGGGTCACTGTCCCCACGGCTCAAACACGGGACAGTCCCCAGCGGAGGCTGCCCCAGGGATGGGAAGCTTGGAGCCGTGGGGCAATTCCCGCTCCGTGCGCCGGTGGAGCCTCCCCATGCCGGCAGCTCCTACGGGAAGATGCCCACAGGGAGTTTTGCCTCCTCCTGGTTTGGGGGGAAATCTGCATCCGGAAGCGCGAGGCCTGGGGCCGGGGCTCCTATCCAGGCGCCTGCGTGTGACGGGGGCTCTGCTCGGCTCAGCGCGGCTGCCTGCCTTTTTAATTAATACTTAATTGCATAGTTAATATTTTAATATTGCCTTTTAAAAATGTCTGATTTAATAGAGTTACTGCCGGCTATTTGTTTTGCACGACGCCTGTGTTTATCTTCTCCTTTCCTTCCTTGTTCCTGCAGCATTCCCGGCTCATCCTCGCGCCTGGAATCGAGCGGTCGTGGCTTGTGGCTAAACCCAAACCCGGCCCTCGGCGCTGACGTCCGTCAGCCGAAGAGTTACCTGGTGGCTGGGACACCTGCACCCCCCGCAGCAGCAGCGGTGGCAGCGGCGGCGCCTTCGCTGCGACGTCCGCGGGCAGCCTGCGAGGGTGACACAGCAGCGAAACACAAGAGTTACAGCCGAGGCACCAGGGGCATCGTAAAACGGGCTAAACGCAAAGAGGGCATCGTTAATCCGTCGTAAAACAGCAGCCTCGCGCGCTCCCAGCAGCTCTCCGGGGAGAGCAGAGGGGTCCCGATGCACTGGGGAGGCAGCGACGGTGCCGAGGGAGGCTGGAAACGGAGCCCAGGCCGCGAGCGGGGCAGAGAAACGGGGGCTTTGGAGCTTCCTGCCTGCACGGGGGGTTGATGCAGGAGTTCGGAAAGGCATCGTCCTGGTTCACGTATAGATACCCCCATAGGATGTACACGGGCATCCTCCAGGATATAGAGCATATACAGACCTCCTCCCAGGACGTACATAGCCCTCATCCCGGGAGGTATAAAGCCACCCTCCCAGTAGACATAGACAACCTCCCAGTATGTGCATAGACATCTTCCCAGTACCTATATAATATAGACCTGCTCCTGGTACACGTATAGACAACCTCCCAGGACATATGCAGACATTCCACCTTTACCTATACAGATCTCCTCCGAGCCTGTGCACAGACATCCTACCAGTATGTATGAGGTCATCAGATAGGATCATTATGGTTGGAAAAGACATATATGCATGTATGTCTCTGTATATAGACCTCTTCCCAGTACCTGTATAGACCTCTTTTATTTATAGACCTTTTTTATTTCACCTAATTTAGTTCGCTGCCAGTTTAAGGACTTGTTATAATGGAGATGATGGAAATTAGGGCTTAATAAAGGCTAAGAAAAAAAGAGTTTCCCAGGCGAGGAAGGGAGCGGGGTGAGAGGGCAGAGCTGGGAACGCGGCGCCTCTTCCCGCCCCAATACAGAGATCCCCAACTCCCAGCTGCAACCGCAGGCACGAGATGCAAGAGCCCAGGGACACAAGGGACAGCGAGGACAACTGGGGACATCAGGGTGAGCAGACCTGGTCCTGGCCGGGCCGCCAGGGATGGAAGTACCAGGATTTTGCCGACTCAGCAGCAGCGAGGGAGATGCTGACTCAGCAGGGCGGGTGCAGCAGCCGCCGGGTTCGCGCCGGAGGCGACCGGCACCGCTCAGCCCTGAAACGCGTAGGAGCGAAAGCGGCAGAGAACGTGACCCCCCCTTCCCACCTGTGTGGGGGCAACGGGGCCATTTCAGCTCCTGCAGCGCTGGGGACGCCAGGGCCCCTCGTGCAGGCGGGGGATCAGGAGAACGCCCGGCCCGTAACCCAGACCCGCTCGGTCGGGGCAGGAGCCGGTGGCCCTCGGGACTCGTGGCGAGGCCAGGGGACGAGGGCGCTCCCGGCCCCCGCGGTGCCGCCCCCGCGACGGAGCGAGAGCCCCGTTATCCCGGCCCTGCCCTCCGGGGAAGCTCCGCCCAAAGCAAAAGCTCCAACCCCTCCGCCAAGGACGAGGATCCGAGCGGGGCCGGGCCGGGGCCGGGGCCGGGGCCGCCCAGGCCCCGGGGCAGCGGTCGCACGCGGAGGACGAGGCGCAGCCGGTCACATCTTGCAGGGAACCCGGCGCTAAGAGGCCTCGGGCCCTGCGGCGGCAGCGGCTTCTCCTGCCGACGGCCTCACTACCGGGATTGATTGGCCCGTCCTCATTAGCAGCTCATTAGCACCGGCCCCAGCCAGGGCGAGTTACAACCTGGATGGAATAGAAAGCACCCAGAAGGGAGGTTAAAGCTCAGTGAACAGGCCTAGGAACGCCCCACTCCGTAATATTTGCCTGAGCCGCCGCAGTTCCCTGTGCCACCCGGAGAGCCTCGTCCGTCCGGCCTCGTGTCCCGCGGCGCCGGCGCCGCGCTCAGCCCGCCCGTTCCGGCACCGCTGCCCCGCGCAGGGAACAGCCAAGCGAAACCGGCCTGCGGACAGGACGGGAGAAAATGTATGTGTAAGGGGGAGAAAAAGCGGGGGGAAAAAGAAAGAAAAAAGGAGATTAAAGATTACAAAAAGCAACGAACAACAAGGAAAAAATCCTACAGCTTCTTCTCAAACTGCTCCTTTAGTTCCCACCAGCATCTGCTGGGCAGAGCCGGCGCTTCAAAATCCGCAGCTGCTCCAAAAATAAATAATAATAATAAAAAAGCGCGCCCCCCCGCCCGGGCTCCCGCATTATTTATCCCGGCGCAGATCAAGGCGGCGGCGCTGGCAGGAGGAACCAAAGCCCGCGCAGGGACCGCCCCGGCCCCGCGCGACGGCGGCGGCTGCGCTCGGCCCTGCTCGCCAAGCCCCATCCCGGCTCCCGGGGGGCCCCGACCCGCTCCCGCGGGGGGCATCGCGAGGGCAGCGGCCGCCACCCCGCGCTACCGGTTCCCTCGCGAAAGGCTGCGGGGCCGCCGAGAGCAGCGCGGACACGCGGGACGTCCCGCTGATCCGGCCCGCGGAAACGGCCGCTGAATCCGCCCTCCCGCTCCGGCACCGCCTCTTCGGTCAGGCCCTCGCTAGCGATGAGATCGATTCTCTCCCGTGGCCGAGAGGTTTCCCTCTGCGTTTCAGGTTTAATTAAGGCCGGGTGGGTCCAACCCTGCCCAAGTCTCCCCCACACCTGCAGGAGCAGCAACACCAGCATAAATTATCGATTCAGTCCTCACCGGGATTGATACGGATACAAGGGCCTCACTCGGGGGGAACAGGTTGGCGTTGCCCAGAAAACTTTGGCTCCTGCAAGAAACTCGGAGCCGGGGCGGGTGAAGGAGCAGGCAGGGCCGGCGGGGACGTTGGCAGCGCTGCCGGTGGCGCCGGATCAGCTCCTGAGTCAGCAGCATCAGCTCGCAGCTCAGCGAGCGATGTGCAGAGCGGCGGCGCCGCCGCGACCCTCGGGCTGCCCCGCGGCCTCCGCCTCGCTCCCAGAGATCCCCAGAAGGAAAATCCACCCGCTTGGGTGGACGCGGCCAGAGGCTCCCGCTTCCCCCAAAGCCAGGAACATCAACCCCTTCGAAGCTGTAACTCAACGGGACCGTCACCGCAACGCTCCTGAGCCGGCCACGCCAGACACACCCAGATCGGTATAAACAGGAAGGGGAGGAAAGGGATTGAGCAGCCACGTTACAGAAATGGGATGTGATTCCCACCTGTATAGCACGAGGAGTCAGGAATCCCTGTGCCGGCATCGCCGCATGCTGCAGCCCGGCACCGGGCCGGGAGCTGTTGGGAAGCACCTGCCAGCATCGCCCACCTCGGATCATGAGGGCTGCTGGAATCCCCACGGTGCCCTTGGGATGAGAGGTAAAACACACCCGGGTTTCAAAATGCACCTTTTAACACCATCTACTTTCCCATGGCCAGTCAAGCCCAGCCGTCCCTGTTACTACGATCACGTCCTCAAAACCCTCCTGTCGCCCCGGGGCCTCCAAGCGGAGGAGCTCGGGAAAGCCGCGGGAGGCGAGCGGGGATGGGGAGCCCGCGGAGCGCGAGGCCCTTCGCGCCACCCGTGGCGAAAAGCCAAAGAACCAACTCCTAATTCCTGCAGCTTGTTGGAAAGGACAGAGGAAAAGCCCAGTCTCGAACCGAACTTGCAAACGCACCACCTGCCTTTTAGCTTTATAAAGTAGCTCTGCCTTCCGAGGGCTCCTTTGAGGTTTACTTGTCCCAGCCCCTGTCCCCAGGGCCCAGGACACTCACCCAGGGCTCCCGTGTCCCCGAGCGGGAACCAAATAAAGGCACTCGCCCTGGCGAGCGCGATGGTGCTGCTTTTTGTTCGCACCACCACTGTTTAATGGTAAATATTTCCTGTGCTGCTGATGACTCGAGCAAGGGGGTTATTGATTCCTCTACTTTGTGCTGGAAGGTGCCTTGCATTAAAAAAAGAGAAAAAAAGTAAATAAATAAAGGCAGAAAGGGAAAGCGCAGACTCAGCTCTATTCCGGTTTGGAGCCGGCCAGGAGCAGGATCCATGGGGTTCCATGTCAAGGAGCGGGTTCGGAGCCGCACGGGAGGCTCAGCCCCTGGGCCGGGCGGCTCTCGCTGCTCTCGCCCAACATTTCACTCCTGTTCAGGTCCCCAGCAGGAGGAGAAGCCCAGGACAGGATGAGTTTTTCTCATCCTGCGGCAGAAAATGAACCCAGACCCCAGGTCCCCCTTCCCACGGCGCCCGTGCGGCTTCTCCTCAGCTGGGGGGCTGCAGCGCCTTTGGGAAAAATAAAGAGAAAGAAACATAAAAGATTCCTGCTTTTTCCCCAGCATTTTAAAGAGGGGTGGCGAACACTACCAAAGGAAGCAAAATGACTAAAAATACCCTAATAAACTCGAAACGAGCGCAGCGAGTGCAGATGGTGCGAGACAAGGGCACGGCAGTGCCGCGCACCACGGGCTTCTTCCCCCCGCCTGCCTTTTTATTTTTATATCCAGGCGACGGTGAAGTTTCCTGCTAATGATTCTCCCCCTGCAGCTTCCGAAGGGGCAGCTTGCTGGGATTAATTGCAACTGAGCACCTAAATCCAGGGCTGTTCTATGAGCCTAAATCTAATCACCAGGTTCTCAACACAAACATGTGGGCTGCTGCTTGCTAAACTCACTCCCCCTGAGCGTCTTCACATATTGAGAAATCCCTGGAAGTGTTTCTAAGGACATTTGTGGACCTCTTTTGAGATGCTGAGCAGAGGTGGAGCCTAAGTGCCCCAGTACTAAAACCCGGATAACAAACCTGTCGTCCTTGGCCTTCTACAGTTTTAGAGCAACTTTTTGATGAGCGCTGGTCATTCACTCCAAAGCCTCCGCGGCCAACTAAGTAGCTTCACGCTTTAAATTAGCCTCCATATTAACATAAAAAATAAATTAAAAAACAAAGCTGTGCCTGGGCGCTCTCAGCTGAATCTATAATAAAAGAGCATCTTTGCACTCCTATGCCATACCGGAATATTTTCTTCCCTTTCATTTTCAGCACACAAAACTGACAGGCAGGTATTAGTGCCGCTGTTGAGCTCCACAGATGATAAAAAGCCCCATGATTAAAACAAAAAGCCCCCAAATGAGACATTGCAAAGAAATCCAGCGTTGCCCTCCTGGGGGCTCCTTGCTCTCCGCACAGCACCAGGGAGCAAACCTGGAGGTGTCTCTTGTTTTGATCACGTTCCTTTAAAAGGGAAGAAGAAGAAAAACTCAAATCATCTAACAAGTTCATGGTGCACACTTGCATTTTATAGGACAGTGTTATCTGATACTCTAGTCGGATGCAGAACCAGGCAGGTGGGACGAGTCCCCGCGCCAGCTCTAGCCAGGGCTGGGCTGCTTCTGACCACGGCGCCACCGCCGGCAAAGGAGCACCCGTGTGAGGCCAAAAAATAAGGAAACAGAGAATAAAAATCCAGCCAAACCAGCCACCTCCGTCACGTACTTGCAGGAAACCTCTTCCGAAGGACGCCGGGCTAAACGGGGCTAAACCTGCTGATGAAACCAGCATTAACGGGCAGCTCGGAGGCGGATCTGTCACCTAGAGCAGGTGCTTGAACTAAGCCCCTAGCGTGAACGGGTTGTAAGGCCACGGAGGGTGGACAGCAATAGGTTTTTTGTGTTTTACCCTTCCCTGTGGGTCACAGAGCTATTGAATCCAAGAGGAACCTCTTGTGCAGCGACCCAGCTCCCTTCTCCGGGGCTCCGCTGTGTTTCTGCCAAGCAGAGGGAGCAGCGAGGAGGTTGTTCCTGGCTAAGTGCTGGCGGAAAGGCCGCTACGGGGGTGTGAAGGGGCCTTGTGCTACTACTGCCCGCTTGCAAATCCCACGAGGACAGCGGCTCGCTTCCTACGGAGGGTTTTGCTTGTACTGCTGACTCACGGGTTTGGCTCTGCTGCTGGCCCTGGTGGATCCAACGCTCATAAAATAAAATGAGCGTCCTCCAAGAAACGCTACCAAGCACCACGAGCGCGCTCAGGACTCGCTCTGCAAAGCAGAGGCGCCCAGGGTCACCCACGGCGCGGAGCTGCAGGATTCCAGTCCCACTGAGGCATCCTGGCACTTCAGCCGCCCTCTCCGCTCTGAAAAGCGATCTGCAAAGCCAGAGAGCAACGGGGAGACCCAGAGAGC
>VZSV01000068.1:3480840-3498491 GCA_013398735.1 Nothocercus julius | reverse complement strand
ACGGGGAGACCCAGAGAGCAACGGGGACAGACCCAGAGAGCGACGGGGACAGACCCAGAGAGCGACGGGCACAGAGCTGGCTGGAGGCCCCAGCACTGGGGCTCTCAGAAGTCGCCTTCCCCACCTGCCGGCCCTGGCGCTCGGGCCCTCCTTCAGCTTCATCAGTGCTCAGAAGTTCTGCCAGACAAGCCAAGTCCCAGGCGCGTGTGCAGGAACTCGGTTTTTCAGAGCACGTAGCCAGCGGCACACAGGAAATCTAATGAGCTGCTGGTGGGTTTAGCTGGAAACCTCCTTTGCAATCCAAGACTTTTCCAAAACAGACCCTAGGATTGGGAGAGCCCGGGTGACTAGTGCTACTGGGTACAGCCAGTGGCTTCAGCTCTTCTTAGCAAAATTTATGATAAGGGGGAGCCTACTGGCCACTTCCAGCTTTCTCTTTTTATGCTTTACGGGTTATTCTTTTAATGTGAGTTGCTAGCAGTGGCTCATAGCTCCCAATTAACCTAGGGACTAATTTAAAAAACATATTCGTTTCCAAGGAGATATTAAAAAACTCCACAAGAAGGTAACAAATACACAAGAAAAGGAAGAGAACTAAAAGGCTTTGGTTAGAAAATTAAAGTTGTTTGCCATGGCTTGATGGCTTAATCAGTCGATCAATACTGTTCACAGGGCAGGCAGGGAGGGAGCCATGAGTTGTGATGAAAAATGCATGAGGGGACAAGGGAGGCCTGGGAGTAGAAAATTAAAAAGTCAGCCTGTTACATTTGTCCAATATTGGCAGAGAAATTAAAGTGGTTTGGGGAGGGGTGTTGAAGGGAAGAGGGGAACTGGCTGCAATATGCCCTGCATATCTGCTGAGGGTTCCCTTCGCGAGAGAAACTTTCACATTAATTAAGCTGCTTTCCTAGAGAAAAGATGGATTTTGTAACCTTTAGCACTGGCGAGCTCCACAGGAACAGGAGGTGGGCTGTGCACATGGGAAAAGAGAAAGGGATTTCTTCACATCAGGGAGGCAAGAGTAGACCCGCATGTTCTGATTAGGATAAGTGATACCGAGATGATATTAAACAGAACGAGGCAACGCATTTTTCTCCCTGCAGCATTAGGTGAGATTAATATATCCTTGTAATATAAACCAGACCGGCGGAAGGATGCAGCTCTGTAACCCCTTACCCGAGGCACGGGAAGCAGCCCAACACTGCGGCCCTGCCGCCTCCTTCCCTGCCCAGCCTGCCATAAAACTCCCTGTCACCCAAGCCCTAAAGCTAAGGGTGGGAAAGAAAAAGAACACCCAGCAGCGCAGTCACCCAGCTGGAGGAAGAACAGCCAAATGCGCTACGGAGAGAAGAGCTTTTCAGGCAGGGCCTGTGCCCAGGTCTGGACCTTGCAGCGGGGACTCGACGCTTGCTGCTGCTTGGCTGGGAAAGTCCCATCTCAGCAATAATCAGGCACTCACCACTGAGCAATTTAGAGCTCCAGGACAATAAGCAGAGACAAGCACATATTGTGTCCAAACTGCTGAAATGGATAAGCTTTAGAAGAGTTGAGACAGTTCACTTTTCCCCGCAATGGAAACATTCCAGCCCGTTCCATTTTAAAAGGTTGCAGGGACAGAGGGAAGAGGCTGCACTGGTGCAGACTGGGGGACTCCTCTTCTCCCAGGGCCTCTAAGGGGGGAAAGGATTCGTTCCCATCACAGGCTTTTTTCCTTCTTTTTGGAAGAAATACACCAAGCAGCTCTGTGCTGTATTTCCCCAAGACAATTATTTCTGTATTCAGGTACCTACAGTGGAATTTCATGACTCAGAATCACCAATTACAGGCCTAGAACCTCCGGCTCAATTAGCGGCCGATGCCACTCGCTCCAGCTAATTACCCGCTCGTGCCAACACAGCTTCCACACGCAAGATTTTGGTTAATTTTGGGATTTGCTTTCTGCACCACTCTCCGAGCGTAAACAACACGGAGCAGACAGCAGCCCCTCAAGCAGCCTGGCCACCGTCTTATGACCTTTTTATTGATACCAACCAAATGCTTACGCCACGAGGAAGCCAGTCCTTCCAATTAGCAGGGGGACGGGAGCAGCAGCGGAGCCATTATCCTCGATGCACTCACTGTCCTGTCCTGGCTGAGCTCTGCACCAAGGAGGCCACCTGGGTCAAACAACAGCACGACAGGTTTTCATTAGGTAATTCGGCTGCAGCAGGATTTGGAACAGCCATCGACTGCCCACAGGAATCCACTCCTGGGGATTTTTTTCTGCTTGGTGATTGAAAGAATGGGGAAAAAAAATGTTACCAAAGCACTCAAACACACCAACACACATTAATTCCTCCCACACCACGTGCTGCCTCCAAAGGAGGTCATAAATACGTATTTTCTCCCAAGTGTCCCTCTCTTTCCTAGGGGCCAGGCTTGCTAGAAAACCAAAACGTCCACCCCATCGCTGTCCTCAGGACCAGTCGTCTCCAGAAGCTCCGTCTTTTTTTTTCCTTTTAAGCACAGTTAACTCAGCACCATCCCAGCACAGGGTGATACTCAAGTTCCTTTGTTCTTTGGCTTCCACAGCTGTTGAACAAATAGCTTCACAAATGCTGCAGATTTGAAAATATCTTGTCTTTTTTTTTTTTTTTAAGTGGTTTTTAATTATTAAATGTGGTAACTTCACTCAACACTCCTTGCTGCAAACCAAACGAGACCTCACCACCAGCAGAGCATCGGAAGGGGCCATCCTTCCTTTCAGCACAAGCTTTTCACACCAGCTCAACATAAAAAGGAATTTGCTACACTATATATACCTTAACATATAAGGGTATTGTAAGAAAATTACTGAGTGACAAAGTGTTCCAGACTGCTTAGTGGCTCCCAAACACGAACTGATTATGGAGACCATGGAAGGCACTGATCCGGCTACAGCTCCAGGCCAACAACCACTGAGCTGGGACAAGCAGAGACCTTAGCAGGCCCTGGGCTGACGGCTGCACAGCGGGGGCTGGTGGGAGCAGGACACATCCATGGGGTCCCCACGGGGACACCTCCTGCTCGCTGGTGCCACATGCAAGTTTTAAGCCGTTCAAGCAACACGCTGCCTGCATCTGTGCTGCAGACGCTGCGCTTCCAGGCTGAATTTACTTTGCTCCTTTCAGTTCTAAAACGGGACAAATAACTTCTACGCACTGCCACTGCTTGTCACACATTTTCTAACCACTTAATACTTGCAGATTGTTAACATTTTTCATTACAATTTTAGTAAAGGGAAACATCTGTTCCCTCCCCCCGCCTCAGAAAGTACACACCATCTTCCAAGCTGCCACATGCCTTTGAAATTCCATGTTTAATCAACACCATAATCTCTTCCAGAAAAAGACCAGCACAGAGAAGCAGCCCTGCAACAACAAAACCCCTATCACGTCAGCATGTATGCTTAAATGCTTGTTTTTTTCTTAAAAAAAAGAAAAAAAAAAGGAGTAGCTTTGAAAAATTCACACCCAAGCCAGTTTTTGTTGTACAGACCATGAAATAAACAGCACAAATTCTGCAATACAAAATTTATTTTAAGCTTACAAAAGTCTTCATCACTGCAAATTTTGTGGCAAAACACACATACTGTACATGGATATTCTTATTGTTTGGGATGAGGACAAATATTAGACCCTCAACGGCATTTCAGCACAGAAACATCAAGCAATCCCACACAGCTCGTCACCCGTCGCCTGCGCCCCACTGGACTCGTGTTCCTTGTGGAGGGATGGCTATAAAATAGCCAAATGTATTAGTGCAACCTTACAACTTAGCACAGGATGAACGGCTCAGAAATGGAAGTGGCTCCGTAGCTCCGTGCAGGGCCTGGCAGATCCCGCTGCCCGTGCGCTGGGCTGCGCGGCTACTGCCTGCAGGTGTCATGGAAAGCTTCGAGCGTTCGGAAATCCCTCCACGTGGGCGGCAGGCCATCCTGCAGAAACTTTCCGCAGCGCTGGCACGGAGCCTGGAACAGCTTTATGTAACTTCTCAACCAGGTCTGAAAGGAAAAGGGAGAGAAATTAAAGAAACCGGATTTGGACATTCCCCTATGTCATCACTCTTGTCAAGCTGCGATACCAAGGACAGAGAGCCGATCTTGGCTTGGCCCCAGTGAGGTGCACAGTGATTTTATGAACAGAAAAAGCAGGCAGAAGATTACAAGGTCACTACACAGCTGAATTTCCACCTTATTTCTTTTCTATTTTTATTATTTTTTAGTTACTTAAGCAACTTTGTTAGTAGAAAATCATACACTCTGACCAGGAGGTATTTGTAGCTAGAGAATCGCCACAGAAGGCTCACCATATTTTTACAGGAATACAATATTTTTGATGGGTACCTTCTCCAACTGAATATTGGTTTGTCCCTTCCCACGATCATCTATCACAGCACAGCTGCAATCACGCTGCAAAAGTCTGAACTCTTAAGAGCTGAAGATACAAGCACTCCTGCAGCAAGCTAACTAACTTCCTTTCTAATGTGATTTCAAGATCAATACTCATTGGTCACAAAAATACTCCACAATTTTAAATCTGATTACACTGATGTTAGGGGGGAAAAAAAAAAAAAAAGCAAAGAAGCCAAGTGTTGAACAACAAGCAATAAGTGCAAGTGTTCCTAGTTCTTGTCTCTGAACTGGTTTCTTCCTAATGTCATACATAGCAATAAGCATTACATAATTCTAAACTCAAGGAGATACAACCAAAAAAAAAAAACCTAGTCCAGCAGATTTACGAGGTGAAGGATGCACATGAATCTTGTCATTTAAAGTCCTATTGAATTACATCGATAAGAGAAAATTGTTCTCTGAAGAAGAGGTCAGCTGAGTTTATTGAAACAAATCCTTCCATCTTCATCAGAGCCTTCTCTATAGCAACCGAACTCTGGCCGTCAATAACTCTCCTCCAAGAGAACTAGATCTTCTCTGGGTTTAGCAGTAAATATGGGGACAAGGGCAACAGAACACTACAAGTAAATTGCTGTTATTTACTTCAGCTTGGATGAACTTCACTTGCATCACAGAAAAATTGAGTTTTCTGAATGGTAATACAAAAACAGGTAAATGAAGTTAAAGTGTGCACATCTGTTGAAAGAAAAAAAAAAAGTTCTTCATTCCCATCAAAGAATTCTGACTCACTATATCCTGTCAAGCAGATTACACATCTGACATGTGAAAGGACTAATATATTGACACTTCTGATGTATGTACATCTGGTTTTGCTTTGTTAAAACTTTTAGTAGTGTTTTACCAAATCAATAAGGCAGGCCCATGTCTTAAACAAACATGCTACCAGTTCTATTAAAAATTAATTTTCAGACACGTGTCGAAACACGGATTACACCAGTAACAGTTGCTTTCACCTTTCAAAGCCTATTATTTCAGGATGCTCTCTAAGAAAACAAGACTTGCACAAATCCCTCTTTTTACTGGCCTTTTATTAAATAAGCAAACCAGCAAGCACAGCAGGCAAGGGAGTCTCATCATTTGAAAATTTCATACTGGAAATTAAAAACATAAAAGAACCAATTGTACCTTATACACCTGCAGACTGTGAATGGCAAAATTAGATGTTGATTTTAAGAAGTCTCCATTGCCCTACCCCTTATTCTGGACCAAATGTCACAGATGAAGTAATAAGATTGAACAGCAGAGAAAACCTCCTGCAAAAGCTTCCCTTGGGAGACTGCAGCAGGGAGAATAACAACAGTCTCCACTGCCAAAATTCATCTTGGTACACGGAATTCTGAATCATAAACCCTTGTTCTCAACCCTCTGATTAATAGGACTGCTAATAAACAGGTTTATTTCACAAATAAAATTCTAAATATAAGTAGAATGCTGATGGAATACATGCGATTCCTTAGGAATAAAGTTGGGTTTGAAAGTGGATGCAGCAAAACGGACTTTTCCCAGCCACATTCCTCTCTCTCCTCATTTTTCAAGTAATTGATGCCAATTGCCATATAGGCCAAACTGATAAGGAAGTTGGTTCTGTTGGAATATAGAGAACTAGGGGTTTCCTCTTATTGGGAAATTTTCCCTGGAGCAGACTTTTCACATCCACAGCATGAGCAGTGCAAAGGGCCTGGGCCATACCAAAGAGCTTGGCTGAAAGAGTTTTCCCGTTAGCTTTAAAGACGACCCAGAGCAGTCCCAGAAAGTGGCGAGGGCTGGGATAGAAGAGCTACATACAGAGCGATCTTCAGACATCGACCATCGCGGGGTACTGGGAACGGCGCCTCGAGCCTTACCCCGGTACGAGGTGTAAAGAAATCTCTGCTGAAATGAGAGTCAATCTCTACTGTCTAGGCCTTGTTAAAATAAGCGAAATTGTAACTGCATCACCAGCTGCCTTGTGTCAGTGCGCTGGAGTCTATCTGTAAGAATGTGCTTTCAAATGCACTTACCATGAAAGATCTCACTACCACGTCGGGCATCTGAGGCAGCTGGTAGTGCAACAGCGCAGTGGTTGCATGATCTGTCACCTGTATGGGACAAAAGGACATTATCCTCCTACTCATTTGGAGGTTTAGACAAAGCAGTATTTACACAGAAAAATCAAACATGCCTTTGGGAGGTTAAAATGTCGCTAAATCTAATAGTGTTGGTAAAAGAGGCTAAGTGGTGGTTCAGTGAGCTATGTGATGCAGGAAGGATCCAGCTGTGTGTCACACAGTGCAGTGCTAAGAAAAGGTGCTTGTCTTGCTGCCCCCAGCTCCCCAACCCAAGGCAGAGCCAAGGAGGGAACAGACTGAAAAAACAATCTTTAGCACTGTTAGAATAAAAGAATTCTGTGAAAAGCACTGGCAAAACAAAATCCGCTGTACTATATGAAGGACAGCACCCACAGCAAATAACTTGGATTTTCAGGTGTCTATGGCAGGAGAGTGGAAAAATTCCCCCTAGGCTGTGCCTTGCTGATTGAAATCCCATGTATTCTGTGAAATCACACACAAGCTAAGCCACTAAACAACTCACGTCAGAAGAAAGCACATTGCTTTTCTCTTTATAACGCTTACATTTTTGTTGTGGTCATTTTTCAGAGAGTTTATATTCCCCTAACATATGTTGATTTATTTATTCCACAAAAGAAACACTGGCAATAACATAGCAAAATTAAACAGTTCTGGTAGACTAAATTATGGGAATAGAGATGGTTTGGAAAAAAACGAGCTCTGGTATTGTTTTTTACTGAAAATAAAGAAAAAGATGAGGATAAAATATCCAATTTTAAAACTGCATTTTAATGCAAAGATGTGTACTCTCTTTTCCAACATATATATTTTAAATACTTGACTACTGTACTCCTATTTCAGTTTGCTTACGTTGAACAAATATGAATTGAGCTCTCAGTTTCATTTCCTCTGAAACCAGGAATCGATTAATATGATTAGGGTTTATAAATACTTGCACTGGTAAAAGATTTCTGATAGAAAGCTTTTTAATCTACCATAGAGAGCCATAACAAGATCTTACATCTGGGAATTATAGCTAGGCAGAATAGACATAAAATGCATATTCTTAATAGCACGGATAATTAAAAAAAAGAAATCAGCAGAACTAACCAATGCTTTGATAGATTTTCTATCAAAATTTAAAACCCAGACTTCAAGAAAAATAGGAAAGAGGCAGTTTCTGAAGAGCTACGATATAACTCAGTAGCAGGATTCAATTTGTCAACTCTTGGTTTAGAGCTTCCCAAAATAAATAGCATGGGCAATAGCCTGCTTCTTATATGAACTTATGGGCATAAGGTGGAAGTTATTGGCAAAATTCATTGGGCTGGACCATTAAAGAACTCGGACAACACAACCACTTCTTATGCTCTGTAAATCTATTCATGGTCCTCATTAGTAATATCAAAGCATCTAACAAACTACATGAAGGCCAAGTGGTGATTAAATAATATTTTGTAGTTTTGACAAGAAAAAGAACTGCTCTTCTCACGGCCTGTCTATTTATTTCTCTGAGCTTGTCTATGTATTTCTTTGGGCTTGTCTATATACTACAGATGAAGTGTGAATGGAAACTGTAAAAGCTATTCCCAACTAACAGTGCTTGTTCCTCATTTGTATTTAGCCTAATTCAGCATGAAGGAGATTGCACCGGAGTATTCAAACTTCCATTATGGAAAAAATACACGTGTGCAGCTATTCAGGGACGTAAATCTGAAAAAGATACAGCCCTGAATAAATCCATATATAGCCAGGCTCTAATTCACACCATACAAACTTCCTCCACAGAACCCTGGATTAAATGAGTCTGTCCTACATTGGATACGGTTTTAAGTTGTACTACAATTATGGCAACAGATTCTGTTCCCCAGCGCTCGTGCACATGCCCAACTCCAAAAGCAGCTCCTTTCAGTATGAGTAAGGACACTAATTCTGACTTCGGGAAGGTAAAACCCTTGGCACCGTCCCGATTCTGGCGAGTTTGCAACAACATTCACAAACTGCAGCACAACCTGCTTGGGCTGTCAAACAAATTTAAAAAATAGGAATAAAACGATCAACTGTGTGTGAATAGAATGGCACAACTCTAACCAGTCAATCATTTCTTCTAAAACCTTCTCATGTAATGTTCAGAAATAACCGTAATCCCAGTCCTACTAGCTATGTGAATCTTTGCCTTTTAAGATGGTGCTTTTATAGGACAGCACCAGACATGTAAAAGAATAGAAGGTACTGAAGATATTTATGAGCAGCCGCTCTCCTTCTGCTGTGCTTCTACTTCTAACAACCTATGTTTTTCTCCTTTACAACAAAGTTGTTTTCTCTTGGCATTGAAGATGTAGAAAAAGTTGCTTAAAAAAATGCTATTAACAAATTTAAATTGACTGGCCACTTTGGCAAAGTTGCACATATGCTCTTCCTATTGTAACGTAAAGCTAATGAGATTCCACAGGGAGATAAAAGCCATCCCAGCATTGCTAGAACACTAATAATGTTTTCTGAACAAAAAGCAGGCGATTTCTACCATAAGCAAGTGCTGATAAAGTGCTTCTAAAAAGATCAAAGCCCATGTCAAATACGAGAAATACAAGAAGGGGGATGAAACCCACCTCCCCCTTCCCAAAAATCAACATTGGGATGTCAAGCACGGAACAGCCAAGAGCTGGGGGGGAGGGGGGAGGGAAATCAGACTGGCCAGTGCATGTGAATGAGGGAATAATAATAATACTAACAAAAAAAAAAAAAAAAAAAAAAAACATAAGGCGGGGAAGAAAAAATTATCCGAGGTCTAAAAAAAAAAAAAAAAAAAAAAAGATCAATACCCAGCTTTACTCCAGCTTTACTAATGGCAATACGATTTCACACCAAAGCAAAGCAAAACAAGCCACATATGTGCCAGCTCAGTTACGGGACACGCTTTTTCTTCCAGGCAAGTTGGAATCACAAGCTAATTTATTTTGGGTGTAGGTTGACATTTTGGATATTTCAGGACTTTATTTTATTAACTTCACTTTCATAGCTGTATCTTCCCTACTGCTATCCAAGTTATTGGTCACCTTCTCCTTTCTCTACCCCTTTTTATGTAGGAACACATTCAGAAGAGCACAAATTGATGACGAGCTCTCACTCTGGACCTTGAAATAGATTTTCAAGTAGTCTTGCAGAAAAGCTCAATAATTCACAATTCATTTTGAAAAACACCTGGAAGCTTTGTCAAAAAAAATGAAAAAGAAAGAAAGAAAAAAGCTTCTGTAGTTACAGTTTTGCTAAATAAAAGAGCTGTTGTTCAACTAAACACGTCCTCACTTTGCGATGAGCAAGAAAGGATTTTAGTTCTGGCAAAGGGAAGGTCTTGGCCTTCTTTAAACAAACCTAAACTGCCTTAAGCTGGATGAGCTGGTTTAGCAAGGGACACTTTTGTTTTCCATCTGAACAAGAAAAGCTCCCTTTTTGGTTAACCGTGGGTTTTCTTTTTTCTGACATATTTCCTTCTAATTTCTGTTTCCAAGTTGATTAGCAGCACGCAGCGACGCGGTGCATCCCTGCTCCCTCCTCCGGAGCGCTGCCTACGCTGGGAATGCCGAACGCCAGCTGGTCCCGGATCAAACCTCGTCTTCGTGGTGACCTTGGGCGAGTTCCATCCTACCTGCTTGGAGAGCGGCCGGTCCCAGCGAGGCGGCAGGGCCGGCTGGGCCCTTGGCTGCTCCGAGTTGCTCCCTGCGGAGCCACGTTGCTGCGTCCGGCTCCCCGCTCGCCTTGCTGGCTCAGGAAAGGTATAAATAGCTCACGAGAGCAAAGCAAAGGGAAGAGCTGCAAGCAAAATCGCTGCCTCTTGCCTCAACCACGCCAGCGCCTGCCTCTTCCCTAGCATTTCCTTCCCTGCTCGGTGGCGTGGATGTGCTGAAACGCGATTTTTAAAGGTCACGCTTTTCCAAAACTGAACAAAAAAAGGCATCAGTGAGCAGGGACAAGCACTGTTAATCACATAAGGCTTCCAAAGCTGCAAATTCATTCCAAAAAGTACCCTACAGTTCACAGAGTGAGAGCTGAACAAGTGCTCCTGCTCTTTGGGAAAAGCAGCCCAAAAGCAAGGACCGAAGGCACAGCTTAGCTCTGCCATAGGTGCCATCCATAGGTGTTCAGAGCTAGAAAAAAAGCATAAAAACTAAGGAAATTAAGAACACTATAACAGACAACACTATAGATCTTGTCTCACTATTCTAGTGCTTTATCTCACTGCCAGAAAAAGAAGTAGGTGCAAAACTTCCTTTAACACTTAACTTTTTCTCCACTCACTCACAGTCCTGTAAGTATAGCGCTGACAGCTCCATCTAATATAAAGCGATTCTTTAAATCCCCAAGAAGATTTTAAACTTTTTTTCCTCTTATAAACCCTGCGTTCATGGTCTTAACAGTAGCTTGTGGCAATGAGTTCCAGAAGACAACCAGAATGTAAAAAAAGGACAATGACAAAAACAAAAAAAAAAAAACCCAAAACCCACATTATTTTATTAGTTTTTAGACAGTTTATACTGTGGCAAACTCTAAGAGTGCCTTTTTCATTCCCATGGAGTCCCTTTATTCAATCTTCTCTCCAGGAAAACATTTGAGCCTCTCTGGAGGGGCTCGTGAAAGCGGAGATGCCGGTGCCCGAGAGGCGCAGGGGCAGGAAGATAGATGGTCCCTTCTACAAACAGCCACTGATGAGCTCTGAAAACCCCCTCCCGACACCCTTCCCCTCCGCCAATTCAAAAGCCACTGAATTTCTCACATAAAAGCTGGTAAAGCTCCATGAGACTTTTCCGAAGCGCCGGATTTGCAAGGTGTTTCCGGAGCTCAGTGCGCGCCCGGGTGTTTATTTTGCTTGCTCTGCTGTTTGGGCTGGGTCACGGGGATTTTGTTTCACCTGAGCAGGTCGCTGAGCACCCGGGCGGGTGACCCTGGCAGAGACCATCTCGTCTCCTTGAGGAGACATCAATGGCCCGATATCCGTCTCATGCATGCATTCATCCCGCCCGCGACTTTATGCCGAGCTTATTGACAAGAATACATCTTCATACATTAAAATACTTATGTGCCCTTGTAGTGGGGAAAATTGTGCTGAGTTTCACTGCTCCGGGATCGTACGTCTCGCAGGTTAATGGTTGGATGCACACAAGTAACTTGCTAAAGTTTAGGTTAAAGTGTGACTAGGGAGGAAGCAAATCAACCCCAACACAACCAGTGATCAAACTGAGAAGGGGACTTGGAGGGCTGAACAAAATGCGTGACTCAAGCAGCCAAGATGATATTGCTTAGACAAAGCACTCTCTGACTGAGCGGCTTGACAAATGAAACAGTTAATGCTAGACATCATCTCCCAAGCAACACAGTCTTTATCCCTTAAGAGCAATTCCACTGTCCTTTATTTTGAATGCAAAGCTATGAATCTTGCACCTTTTCTCTACAATATCTTCTTTTAATCCTCTGCACAATGACCTGAAATCCTGCAGTCCCCATGTGCATTCTTCTTCACACCAAGCTTTAAATCCAATAGAGGTTTCCTTATTTGCTGTTTTGTTCCTTCTCTTATGCTACTGGATCAAGACACGCAAGGTGTTAAAATAAGGAGGTTTCAGATCAAAACAGTTGCTGCTCCCACCGAGTTTAAATGTCAGACAAATATGGAAATCTGAAAAACCTTTTCTTTGCTCCTTGTGCTTTTGCCCTTTCAGTCTTCCCTCTTTTATTTCCAGGTCCCATTCTCTGAATCTAGCCCTGCTGGTGGATTCAATGGCTATAAAAGCCTATTCACCCCAGGACCAAATTCAAGAAGTCTCCGGGGAACTTTGAAAATGACTGTACATTTTAACAGTAATGGGCCTACTGGGAGCTGCCCCCCATCAAGTTATACACACTTGGGTGTCCTGCTTAATAAGGAGACAGAGGAGCCTTGCTGACAGAGCCAACGTTTGCAAACAAAAGTCAAGACAGATTTTGCTTTGTTTGACAGGGTTGGATTGAAGATCAGAGGTCTCTGATCCTTAACCCTGAAAGTCCCACTGCAAGCCCGGGCGGATGTGACAGGCTTGCAGCTTCCACCAGCAGGTCCCTCGTGAGCTCCAGATGTTGCTACATCATCACTGAAGGGAGACTTTGAGAACTTGGTCCAGCTTTTAGGGAGAAATACCCCTGCCCTTTAAAGCAATGACTGACTTCTACAGCGTGAAAGGCCGCAGAGCTCGGGGGGCTGCCCGGCCTCCTCAGTGGAACAGCGACGAGGCCGTATTTTTCCCCCTCACCGTAGCGCTTTCTGCAAGGTTACTGGAGATGCGCTGTGACACGTTTACTGGTAATTTTTTAATGGCAGCAAAACATCTGTTCTGAAGATCCTGCAGTATTATAACATTAACAGAGTAAAATTGCTTCCCTAACCTCATTTTGTCTGATTTCCTCTATCTCACTACTCCTAAATCACTATCTTAGGGTATTAAAAATGGATATTAGTGCAATTTCAGAGAAGAAAATAAAAACCAAATGCAGCACTACAAAGAAAAAACAAACAAACAAAACACCCACTTTGCAGAACCACATCATATTCTACCATCCATTTGAAAACATGACTTAAGTCCTACCCTTGACTTATTTAACCATCAGCTCAATAGTCCACCATCTATTGCTTAGAAAACACTATCACCTTGCCTTTTTATCCTGCTTTTCATGCAAGGGTCTAAAAGCACTCTGCAACCAGCCCAGCTGAGGAGTTCCTGTGAAGTCAGCAAGTACAACCCCGACTCAAGGGATGTGGAAAACTGATCCAGAGAGAGGTTAAGTTGCCCAAGGTAACACAATGACAGAGCTGGGAACACACTGTCTAAAACCTGGAGTACGGACAGCTGCTCTGCCTGCTACAGCAACACTTTCTCCTGCATCCTGCAGTCTCTTTTTTCTCCTTTCAAAATGCATTAATGGAGAGAATTAGGAAGAGAACAGTCCCAGTTTTTCATATGAACATAGACAGGCAGACCACAGTAAAAATACAACTTCTCCCTTTACATATTTTTAGTTTCCATCCTAGGCATTTCATTGAAATTAGTGTTTTAAAGGAGTACTTACTTAGTTAATTCTAGTTCTCTAATAGAAGTAGGGAATAAAGACTCCTATCTATCTATAACAAAGATGTCTTGGCAGGATTAACACAGGAATTTGGCATTTTCTCACTCGACTCTTTCCTTTCTGATGTGACGGCCATCACGGAGACCTGAAGAGAAAGTCACTCCACCTACTCACACTCCTCGGGTCCTTAACTTGGACTGCTCTCAAAATCTGTGCATTTAATAAACTACTCAAGTTTGCTACCTTCTCAATATAAAATTAAACTTACATAATCCAAAAGTCAGAATCTATCTACTTTCCACAGTGATAAATCTTAACCCTTCCAAGTTATTCTAAGCTAAAACATTCAGGAGGACGGTGCCTGGGCCCAAACGGGATTCCGATTTTGAGCACGTACAGGAATCTGAGAAAATGCATTTAATTACAAGACCCTACATTCATTCCTTTGCAATAATTCCTTAAAAGCATACTGATAAACAAATTATAATTCCAGCTGGCTTACTTTCCACTCTATTCCCCTACTTGACACAGCATATAGAACATATTTGTGGAAAGAGAAGAGGAAAAAAAAAAAAAAAGATTATTTAATCCCCTAATCTCTGGAGTAAAGAATCGATCACAGTAAAACTTTTCGTTAATGCTGGTCTGACAGGGAAAGCAAGCAGCCTCCCCCAAAGCCCTCCTTTGATCTTGAGCAGGTTAATATCACAGGTCAAACGTCTCCCCTTCTGACTGCATATGGTATCTTGGAAGGAAGATGCACAAACACAGCCAATATGCCATAGCTTTGACCCCTGCTTTTATGCCCTTTACAGTCCCTGACCCTTATTTGTTACATACACCACAGAAGTAGATGAAAGGAAGCGAGTGCACTCACTGGAGACTTGAGCTCCTTGAACTGTGGCTTGAAGGTAAGGAAATTGGAATTTGAAGCTGGATCAATCTGAACTTGCAGCATTTTGACAAGGGGCCTTCAAAGAGAAATTTTCTCTTGCCTTGAAAATAGCAAGAGACGCTTCTATCCAAAACCCCACTTTTACCTTCCTTGCAGTTTTATACTTACTGCTCCCACTAGCTCACTAGTCTTTTCATACTGTGTGGAATGCCATTCACTTTGGAAGTGATGCCCTTTGCTTACACCGCCAAGAGAAGAGAAGCAAGCGAAAAAAAAAAAAAAAAAAATTCAAAAAACCCTCCAGGTCATTTTGGAAAGCCTGTTCTGCAAGCTTATTAAAATCAAGCCTGCAGAGGCAACTACTACAGCAACAAACCAACGCAAATATCAAACCCAAACAAACCTGAAATGGCACCTCCCAAAGACTTCAACTAAAAAGAGCACTTGATGTTTCCTCATGCAATTCTAAGGCTCTAGTAGTAAAATCTGCAGCTTCCTCTTCCAAACCATGGGTTCGAATTGTGATAAGAAACAAATATAAACTAAATAGTAACAGATGAATTGATCTCCTTATTTTCTACTCGTGGTTTTCTATTTCCATAAATCACTGTTTGTTATTTGAAAGCTGTGACAGAAGTTTTATAAACATATTAAACACATCTGACAAAGAAATTCTAAAGTCTTTTACATGGGGGCCTAGATATTTCCAATAAGCTCTGCATGGGACCTAAAGACATTATATAGACAGAAATGAGGTGGGACTTACCTTCTGAAATACTTGATAGTTGGATTTAGACCATATGTCAAGCTGCAGTGGGAAGAAAAAAATAGTTATATGTTATATGATTTCCAAGGAAAAGAAGGTTCCAGTTAAGCCTGCAGGTAAACAGATCTACCTTGCTTCCCCGATCTGTTCTGACCCCTCACCTTTACTTGTTGCAATCCAAGAAAAGGGCGCAAGGACATGAGACTTTCTTTGCAATAAAGAATTAACAGAATTCTTCAGAGTTTCAGTGAAAAAATTACACAAACAAGATCTGTTGAATCAGTGTGTTTTTCTTTAAAAAACAGGAAAATCTTCATTTGTATGAGGCTGATCTATGCAAATATTCTTCAGCTTCAGTCTGTCTCCAGAACAAGGGTATTTTTCCTAAGTTTATGCTTGTCTTGTGTCTGAATAAGTGATTCAGTTACAAATGACACAAAGAACATTTAGCTAAATTAAACCAAAGCATCGGTCTATTGGGGCCAAATAAAACACCCCTTAGGAAAGTGCATTTACATTTCCAGATGAAAATCATGCTAGCAGAGATATAAGGCTGCAGATAGCTGTGCACATCCATGACTTAAATGCATGTTCAACAATACACAAAATAGAAACCAAACAAAACTGAAATAACTAAATTAAATGTTATTAACCAAGGAAACCAGAAGGGAAGCCTGCCCTTGTTGAGCACCCAAATGACCTGCATGTTAAAAAATGTCTATCAACATGCTGGTGCTCTTTTTACACAACCTTGTGGAATATCCTGTGCTCCGTCAGGGAAAAGCAGCGGAAAAAAAAAGAGGAGTTTCCTTCCATTAATCCATAGCTTGCAAATTACTTTTTGCTTATAGATCCCACTATACTCAACAATTTCATATGCTGCCGGAAAGGTGTTTGCTACAACATTAACCTCTGGAATCTTAAGCTTGATGAAATAAAAACAATTTTTGAGTGAATTAATGAAGCAGGTATAGCTCTTCTACTGCTTGATAATATGATGTGACACATGCTTTCCTACAATGGAGAGACGAAGCCACATCTCTCTCCTGCGTTCAGCCTCTTGGAAAAATATAAACCACAAAATATTAAACTTGATTGAAACGGGATCCATGGTTCAAAAATTAGAGGCAAACAGCACAACTGCATAAACCCAGTAAACCGGATTAAAGGTTTTATTTACTTTAACCTTCAGTGACTGGGGGGACAGATCTTGTAGAGTGGCAACCTAAAGCCAGAATCATAGAGCAAACCTCTCTCTAGGTGCAAACACACTTTTTATCATGAAGAAATAAATACATACAGTGCCATCCACTTTCTCTAACAAATCTGCTTAAATGCACGTGTAGATCTCGCATTTGTATTATTCTATCATTCAATTAATCATGTTACAATTGCATTCTCTATACCTCAGTTTGAAATACGTGACAGGAACCAAACAGAGTAAATCCCAGACTCAGTGGGGCATGGTACATTAGATACATTGGATACATTTATAAAGTATAGCTAATTATCTTAATTCTGACTTATGGTAGTGCCCACAAGCTAGTTGAAAATTGCACATCTTCTCAAAGGCACAAAGGTTACAGTCAGAAAAGAAGCAAGTTCTATGAAGCAGAACGCACTAGAGGGGGATGCAGGAGGAGAAAGGGAAGGATGGGGAACCCAAGTAATTAATTGGCATGGTTAAAGAGGTTCACGCTGCTAACGGCACCGTGTCAGGCTTTTGAGAGCAACACTGTTAAGTGGCCCACTTTTCCCAAAACTGCTACAGGAAGCGACTACTGAGCCTCCAAACCTCGGGTTTAACAGCAGGTAATGTTAATTATTTTTAAAAATCTCTCCCGGATGGATGTGCCGTGACTTGGGAGACCGACCTTGCCGTGAGACAAGAGGCAGCTGATGTCTCCGAGCTTTTTCCAGGTTAGATGATGACAAAGGTACCCTAAGGCACGGAACTACAGCCCTTTCACATTGCTGACTCCTCAGGCGGGCATAAAAACCTGCCTGAACACCAGCAACAGCCATAGCAAGGGACCCCACAGGCAAGAGCAAAGCCTAGTCTCAAACCTGAGCCTGGCTAAGGGTGGTATTACCTGTGCACAGCACTGCCATATCAGGAGAGTCTACATTTGAAAATAACAACAACAAAAAAAGAATACAGCATTTAACTATTTTCATGTAATTCAAGACTTTATTTGACGACAGATGGAGTTGCTGTAATTGGAATGCATATATGGCTTTGGTAATCTCCAGCGATCCATTCAAATACATGATTCTCTCTGTTTAGTTTCAAGATCATTAAAAAAAAAATCCTTCAGATACTATATTAAAATGAGTCCAAGAGATTCTGATTGTTCAATGTTTGGTATGAACACTGAAAAGCTGAAAAAGTAATGAGTGCTTTACTGACATCCT
>VZSV01000068.1:3462301-3480820 GCA_013398735.1 Nothocercus julius | reverse complement strand
CAGATGTACATATAAAAACAAAAAATACCAAAAATCCCAGCTCAGATGCAGACATCCTAAATGACTGCCCACCTTTCCCCCTGCAACAGAGGATTAAGGCAGCGGCAGATTAAAGAATGCATTGTTACAGGTCTATTATTCTTCAACTTTTCACTTTCAATCAAGACACACATTTGTAACTAAAAAACTGCTGAGAGCACAATTTCAGGGCATCCTCTGCATGCGAATTAAACTGGGGCTTTTTTTCCCAGTGCCCCACTCTCCCCACCCACCCCCAGCATAAGTAACAGGAGGCGATTTTCTGAAGGTCGTCTGAACGATTTCAAAGGCGATAACAAATCAGAATGTTCCCTGCATCTAATATCAAACAGGTCCGGTGCCAACACTTATTAGAGAAATCGGATTCAACCCCCCCTTCACCCAAACACACACACATCCAGCTTTGAAGTGGAAAGAATGCAGGGATCAGAAATTACCCCAGAGACGGCTCTGGCTGTCTTTGAAGCTTTCCTTTGATACTACTATTTCTTCTCCTCACTTACGCTAGGAGGCTAAAAGCTGCCTTTTCTTATTGATATGGGGTAATTAATGAAGCCATAGCATTAACATAACCCAAGTTGCCTAACGTGGCAATTCAACAGAGACACTTCTGTTTCTTTAGTTAAGACTAATGGAGGCAAAAATAGGAATGTGCCTAGGTAGTGATGTTAAGTACCCACTCCAAGTACATCGTGTCGTGGTGGTTCTTGGCTTCTGCATGCAAAGAGGAGGAGGAGATTACCATGCCAAATAAAATCCAATACGGTTTTATCTTCATTGGCAGACCAGGGCTACTAATGGTTCGGCTCGTGATAAGCACGTCCTGCAAGAGTGAGCTCCACATGCAGGAATCAGGACAACCTGAGTAATTAATTACTAGCCATGGTTAAATTCCAGTGTAGAAGGAGTTTGGGAAAATGAAGGGTGGCACAGTGCCACCACTGAAGCTAAGGGACTCATGAAAATGCATCAGTCTGTGGTGGATGCAGGGGGTTTGTAGAGTAAGCAGGAGAGACTGCAGCACCATCAGAATACAGACCCAGTGACATGACAGGGGCTGCCAGGTATCACCTTTTCTTTTTGCAAAGTGACACCAAAAACAGGCAAGTTATGCAGCTGGCAACCTGGCAAAGTCATCATCTGCAGGGTTTGTGAATAATTCACAAAAGAAGTACATGAAGCCCTTAGGACATGCACAGGTCCTTTGTCTGACAAAAAAAAAAAAAAAAAAAAGCAATAAATAAATAAAATTTTAAAAATATAAAGTTCCAAAATGCAGTCTTATTTTAGCTACAACCAGCTTAAGATGACTATTTAAGTGTAAAAAAGAACCACGATGCTATGACTTATTCCAGTGTCTCTTCACAGCAGCTTACAGTAAAGACAGGAGCTTCAGATCTGCCACACGGCAAGAAACCACCCAGTTAATCTCATCTCCGCTGCCTACAAATACTAAATGATTTCTCGGAACACATTAGCAAATCCAAACCCCAGCAATTACTGAATAAACAGCTCAATGAAAAAATTATCAGCACCTTCTCTGAACTTAAGAATTCTTCACATTTTTCTTATTTAATATAGAAGACCCTCTCCTTTTCCCTATTCCTCTGTGTCTCTTCAAAGATGCTACTACTTTTTTCGCCTCTTAGACAAGAAATTGAGGACCAGGAGAGCACGGTGAAACCTCCCTGGAGCACATTCCCGGCAGCATCTATTGCGACCGAGGAGGAATTGGATTGGGGTGTATTTGCAATTCACTGTAATCGCTCATTCCCAGCAGGCACAGTGAGTAAAGCATATCATTGTAAGAGCACAATCTCATTCTTATTCTCCAATTACCAGAGTAGTTAATTAGGGAAAAAGAGGAAGCCCACTGTTTGTCAATATGTGCTCCAGTTGGCAAAACTAGCAAGCTACACATTTACTCAATCTTACAAGCCAAATTTACTCATGATTTAAGTGGCTGCAACTGCAATTCTACTTAAGTCCTATTTATATCTAAAACACAGACCTTCAAGGAGGTTTGTGAAAGCCCTGGGATGGCCCAAAAACACAGCAGAATGCCGTGTAAATGGCACCAGCTCATTCAGCCTCTTGGGAGCAGTCACACAGGCTAACTTTGGACAGAGAGCTGATCGGTAGAGAATAAAGACTCTCCTGCAGGCTGGTTGGGAGCAGGAAAATAAGCCAGGCATTAGCACGGACATTGGGAGAAGCCAGCTGCTCCCCTCGGACTGCAGGAATGCCCTGGGAAAGGGCAGCAGCTCCCAGGTGCGTTAACCTGGAGCTAGCCAGAAGCCCTGTCCCGGATGCCCAGTTTCACAGAGGAAGCCTTTCAGTCAGCGTTTCAGCAAATGCAGTATTATTACTTTTCAAGGGAACTTCAAAGGAAACTGGATGCATCAGAGAAAATCAGCAGAGCCAAATGAAAGGCGACACAGGAATCCATCAAGCACTGTCAACGCTTAGCAGGCAGAATATCATTTTGGCTGCAGGCAGAACTTGGGGTGAAGTGGGGCTACTGCTCTAAGGGCACAATTACGGGCTAAGAGGGAGTGCGGTGCAGCTGTTTCTCTTACAAAGTGGTATTTAAACCCGCATACTTGAGTAAGGCAGATCAGATTTAGGCAGATGTTATTTTACTACTTCCTAGGTCAACTCCCTGCTCTTCGAGGGGGAATTTGGCATCTGGGAAATCCAGCTGCAGCCTGTGCTTCAGCAGATCAGCTCCTGGCCTTTTCTAGGGAAGAGAGAGGCTCAAACGGAGTGCTGCTGAACTGTGGGTCAGTACATAACGTGCTGCTGTGTGCTAAAACACAGTTATCACTTCTGAAAGGAAAGAAAGTCTCACCTCATTATAACATGGCCTATGGGTGCCAAGTACTCATCTTGATATAATGAACTTTGTATTTTAATAGGCTTCATAATCAGAGGAGAAAGCTCCAGAGAGTAAATGTGAAAGACGGAGATATTTAGCACTGTTACTGGCAGAGGAGAGTCCTGGTGGATGTCTCGGGAAGAGAGACCATTCCACCTGAAAAGAGAAACAAACTGAGCTGATGCCGTCAGGTCCCATTAACATCTTCGGATGCGTTAAACAGAGCCATATGGAGGGTGTGCAGTCAGAAGAAATTTGAGGGTTCAAGGAAGGTGAATTGTTCATAAAACAAATCACTTGTGGAAACAGGTAACACTTGCTTTAATAGCTGCTGTTCAAGATGGGCTATTACTGACAAGCAAATTGAGGACTACCTCCCGATGATTCTCATACCTGAGCTTATCGACTTGAGCATAAAACTAGCCCAAGATTTCCCAATGGCTCTCAGAATAAGAGTATCTGAACCCTGGGCTGGTACACTAAAAAAAATGTTTTCTCAGTAGACACTATTAACGAGGCTACTGAGGTCTAAGGTGATAAATTAGAAATTCAAGCGAGGGCATCAGAGCTTAGAAAGATGTCAGACATGAGGGTATGAAAAATCCAAGCAAAGCATGATAAATTTAAACCTGAGCACTTTGTGAAGCATCCACAAAGAGTCTTTTGACAGTTTTATGTTGCTGGCATACTTGTGATGGGATTCCTGTTTTCTATAATTTAAATACCAGGTAAAAATAAAGTTTAACACTCTTGGATATATGATAACCTACCTTGCCATCTTCAGTATAGACATTTTCATTGTATCCTTTTACTATCGTCCGGTCAATGAAGAGACTCCGCATCACCACGATCACTTTTAAAACTTTTCCTAAGGTAACCTGTCAAGAGCAAGAAGACAAAAGCAAGCTGAAGGAGAGATGTCTGAATTCACAAGGTCACTGAGTTAAGAGCTGAAGCTGATGGGAATTTTACTTTTCAATATTTTAAAGACAAACCAAAACAAAGATCTAAAATGTTATATGCACATTAGGAGGACGAGATAAACTAAGAAGTACAGAATAAACAAATAACATCATTCATTTGCGGCTAAAAATGTATGAATTCACAAAATTCCCCTGTGTAGACACGACACTGCCAAGCAACTGTCTCAATTATTAACAACACAACTCAATAACTCCACTTAGAAAAAAGAAATCATTTGAAAAAAGAATCAGACTCTTCTAATGCTATCCTATAAAAGGATGCTATGAGTTTAATGGAAAACATTCTAGCTCCAATAAAAATGCAAAGTTACTTACAAAGAAACTAAGGAGGAGAAGGGAAAAGTTACAGCTACAAAAGTAAAAATGTTTCATTTTGAAAACTTTTAATACTCTTCCGTAAAAGTAGAAACGGGTATATAAAAAAAAAAGTAGAAAAGTATTACAGAAAATATGTACGGTCCATCGGAGTATAAAAACAGAAACAAGCCTAAATTATATTATTGACAAAATACAATAATGAAGGTATTTTAATCTAAAATCAATTTACATCCCAAAGATGAATTCATACCTCAATACGGGTAAGATATGTGTCTAACAAGGATCTTTGTGCTTTGTTAGACAGACATTATTGCTTTTTTCCCCTGCACGCAGAAGCATATAATTGAGAGCAGAAGAACCAGCAGAAAGAAACAATGAGTTTGGTTAAATCTGCTTCATGCTCAGCAGATGCCTGGTTTCCGCCATGGCTGCTGGGGCTGCTGAGGTGCCAGGACCCTGGCAAGGGGCTACTTTGCAAGTTTCATGTACAATTCTTACACAGGATGATGATAGGTTTTGAAGTGCAAAATTCTAAAAAGGAGATCTCAGTAAAATTATGGACATATAGGAAATCAGCTCCATACACAGATAACAATCTAAAGCTCATTTTTTACCTTAAGTGCAGAAAAATAGAATACAACATCATGATTATATATATATCCTGACAGACATTCTGCTCATGCTTGGTTCATTACTCCTGGACCACTTCAGCCACTTCACCTCAAGAACAGCTTGGCGAAACCCAGGATATAACAGCGCCTTCCAGGGCTCCTATTCCAGATGAGACTGAGGCACCAATACAAACAACAGAGCAGAATAAAAGCACCGAATGGTGCAGAGATTGCAGTGGTTAATGCAGAGATTCTGCTTTTCTATCTCAGAGCAAGATTCAATACAAAACTAAAAGATAGCAAATGAAAAAGTGGTAATAGAAAACATACTTGTGAAGTAGCAGTACCCTGCTGAACATATTGTAGGAAAGAACAGAGACACGAGTCATTTCAGCACCTTCCACTTCACCAAGTTAAAGATTGTCATTATCCAGACACATCTGATCCGTGATGCTGATCACCCACTGGAAGCGGAAAGACAGTGTCTGGCTGCATCACCAGCTAACCCCTTTGAAAAAAAGAGTGTTAATGTTTTATTTAATTTTCTACCTTAGTAACACTGGCAGTATGATAAGATATCACCTACTGAGAGAAACGACTCTCAGAACCTCACACTGGGCATCAAGCATAGACAGTAAAATTAAAAAGATAAAAGGGAATTGTAAACAAAAAAAGTAATAATAATAATAAAAAAAACCTCTTAATGAAGAGTGCAAAGACTGTCTTACAAATACCCAGACACAGCATTACATATAATATTTTATATAATATATACAATATCTCAGCTCCCTTCCCATGCCTTTGTGGATGCTCACTTCTTTCCCCCTCCCCTTACGGTCTGCATGCATTATATCTCACATTGTCAGCAGGCAGGAAAAAAAGAGGATGAAGTTGATCTGAAGGCTGTGTGGGATGCTCCTGAAATTGCTCACAGTGAATAGTGGGACGTAACATGCTGAAAAATCCACTGTTTGGCTCTCCAGCTTACTTGCATATCCCTACTGCTGGCCTCGAAATTCCTGCTGCCAGCCCCCACGATTTACCTGCACAAATCCTTGCAAACCCATCACCTTTTTCCAGGCCATTTGTTTTTGCATCTTTCCAATGATTCACTCCGCACTTTCCAAATCTGTCACAGCCACCCTGATCCCAGCTCTCATCCATCACACAGCAGGAAAGGGCAGCCTCCGCAGAGGGACCAGGACACTGGCCTCCGTCACCCCCTTGTTCAAATGTCAAACACGAACCGCTCGCTTCCTCCACCCCGCACCACATGTGCAGAAGAAGCTGTGTAAAAACATCTTTAGACATATACTTATATTTTAAGCTCCCTGATGAAGGAACTGCTGTTGCAATCTCTGCTTACACAAAGTCTTGGCGCTGGGGTCCAGCTCTGTGAGCAGGGGTATCTAAAGCATCATGATACTACAGAATACGTCACAACTTGGAGCCTGTCTGTGATGGGCTGAGCGAATCTGCTCTGTATTTACAGCAGCCTGGTACTGAAATCAAAAAACTTCCCTGTTTCAGGCCACTGTTGTCTTGACATGGGATTTCTGCAGATTTTTCAGTGGCTGGATGAAAAACCAGGGCTTTCAAATGATTTGTCCTAGGATTGTATCAGAAGGCTTATTAGGAACAGTACACATTAATTAACCCTGACAGAAACAGAAATTTTGTGAAAGTAAGCGTAACTTAGAGAAATTATAGTTCATCATTCTAACAGCACTGAAAGAATGGGGTTACTAGTACAAAGAATGAATAACAGCCTCTCTAGGGCTGGGGGAGCCTGTTAGGTTTGGAAGCAGAAGTGTTTCTCTGAGCTCTTTTCAGGGTAAACGTGTTTGCTTTTGGATACAATATGTGGATGCTTTTCATTTTTCCCTCTAATAATGGAAACTCATAATGCATTTCAGGACTTACTGGTTTCGTATTCATCTCACCTGTATTTTACACGTTCTGTTTTCCAGTAAACAATTCTCTTGCAATGCCTGCTCAACTTAGCCAACGAGTCAATGCTCGGGGAAGATCTATGTATGGAATATAATTTACACCTTTAGTCATATAAATGTGTCCCTAAAGATCACCTGAAGGCAATAAAATACTAAAGGCTTCTGAAAAAAAAAAAAAACAAACAAAAAAATGTAATTCGATAGTTGTGCTCTGGACTCCAGCACTGCCAGTCTCTCCTTCAGGAGGTCAGTGCTAGTCTGGATGGTCCCTTTCTAAAGTGCAATAAAATGCCCCTGGATCTCCACACATAACAATTGCAAGAAACTTCTTTCATTATACAGAAAAGATACCTCTTAGTTGTTACAAAAAAGGCAACAATTGCCCTCTTAAGCCAACTTTTCCCATTAAATTGCAACTTCTTCTGTCGATACCCTGTTAAGACAGCACTTGGCTTTTTAATATTTCGCCTGTAGGATATATGCCAACTTGTCCTTGATGTAGAAAATTTTAATTCAAATCAATACGTGTACAAGGTCACTTTAAAATTCAATTAATATGAATGAAAAAATATGCCCCACAGTTCTGTGAGCTGAAAATGGAACAGTTGCAAGTAAAATACTTATGTAGCTGCTGTTTTGGTCTGTGTAATAACAATGCACTTCTAACTTGCTTTTCTCATGTATACTAAATTCACACAGTTAAGTTATTCATAATGCAACTGCTTCCGAAAATGGCAAGCTCCAGAAAAACGCAGGGCAGGCAGCTGATTGAAATGTGCAATATTATGCAACTTTTCTGTCAAAAATATATAAAATAAAAATCTTCTTGAAATATCCCAGCTTTAAAAATATTTTGTCTACCACCAAAGAGCATATGACAATCACCGAATGCCAAGAATGGGGGAAGGGGACGCTCAGAATAAACAGTGAAAATGGTTCAAATAACTTCTTATGAGACTACTAAAGAAGTTTATACTTGGCGATCAGAAGAGAATAAGTATTTCTCCAATTAAGTTAATAGGAGGGTCAAAATTAATTTACAAAATGAAAAGGATCAACAGTTATTTATGTAGCCAGACTTCTGCCTGGAGGAAATAGCTTGAAAGCCTCCTCTTTAACTTTCCCTCTTCAGTGAAATGGATGCCAAATGAAAAGCACTTTTATAGACAATTAAAAATAAATGCATTAATAAACATTCTTTCTTCAGATTTACTAAGAGTTGGGTATTAGGAGAGAGAATGCTGCCAATGCCAAGCTCCACCACTGCAAAAAATTCCCAAAGCTCCAGATTTCCTCTCAGCATCCCTGGGAATTTGCTGATGATCTGAACTGCAGATGCTCTGCAATGCAGAGCTAAAGGAAAGAAAACATTATTTTCAGTTAACATGGGTGCCTCCCTGATAGCATCACTAGCAGGACAAGTTTGCGCAAGTGTTTTTATTCACCTTAGGAAACAATAGGGTACCATCAAACCAGAGATGAAGCCAAGCTGTGCATATTTCCAGCAAAAGGCCACGCATCTGCCTTTCTCTATAGAGGCAGCTCTAATCTTTACCTTCTACTTGTATACCACCTTACTAACGAGCAGAATGGCTGGAAATCATTTTTAAATGTGCTGAAAATCTGAACATAAGATTTTGTAGAACAAAAAAAACCCTTCTCCCCCACTCCTATCCAAACCTGACTTTCAACTAGTTATTTTTCTTCTATCTCATCTGCTGCTGCTAGGAACACTGCACTCTCCCTCACACTCTCATTATACTTTAATGATGCCTATTTGTAAATAGCAAGATAAAATGCAATTAAGCTATTAGAGTCTGAATAAACAAACATACTAATTAGCTTCTTTACAAGGATTTTTTTTTTTTTTTTTTTTTTAAACATAGGGGCTGGAATTTACCTTTCATTAATCAAACTTAATTGCAAGAGTGCATGTTAAAAAGTCAACATAAATTACGGACCTTAAATGACTTTGCCATAGTAAGGATGAGCTGGTGATCTTCTTCCTCAGTAACATGGCTTATTCTCTTAATAATGTGTATAAACTGGTGCACAATTTTGTTAAGACGGTAAGAGACAGTGGGTCAGTCATGTTTATGGGATAAACCATCCAAGTCCAGCATTGCTATGGGTAACCAAAGGGATTGTATTTCTTTTCCCCCATCCTGTATTACAGCACACCAGTAATTTTACAGGGATGAAACGAATGCTGTTTTCTCTGAAGTCTACTGGTGCATCATGATAGATCTGGGAGCCTTGGGACTGGATAAGAACCTGGGCATCAATCCCTATGGAGGGGGCACAGCTAAGTAAACTTATCTCTGATCTTTTTCTACTCTTCTTCACTTTCCCATCAAGAGATTCTTCCTCATCCTTATACATCCTTACACTTTCCTTGCCAGCCCATTCTCATTTTCTCTCTTTCCATCTTGGTTTAGCAGCACATCAGAGCTCAGCTCTGGCACGGGATTCAGCACCAAAACCACCCTTTTCAGGCATGTTTTAAAGAGGACAAGTCCTGTTGAAAGACCTTCCTCATCATGGAAGAAAATTCCAGGGTCTGAACCATGAATGAAGCTCCCAGAGCGGTCACAGAGCTAAATCCAAAGTAAAGACAGAGATTTTCCACTGACTAGCCTTAGGCAAACAGTTCTCCAAACCGCTCTCTGTGGTCATCACGCTCCCAGTGATCAGGTCGTCTTGAACAAGAAACAGTTTGATAGCCCTTTTTTAACAAAGAAATAATAATTTTCAGAATTCAGGTTTCCAGTAGAAAAAGCTCACAATTTTAAGTAAACCACTGATAAACAAAAATTAGACTCAAGAAATTATTCAGTTTTACTGAACAGATGTCTAGCCTATTTGCAATTAATACAAGCCACTTTCATACAGCCAGACTGCTCAAAAATGTCTGGAAAAACATTTAGAAGTTGAAATGCAAATGTGTGTGCTTTTCCTGAGAATGAATAGAAGTTGTATAAAATGCCTCATATTTATAAGAAAGATCTGCTTAAAATCTAGATATCGGCATAAATGTATAGAATAAATTTATCTAAAAATTCTCAAGATAACAACATGAAAATAAGAAATCAGGATTTCTGAAATGAGCTTTGCTTTCTCAGAAACAATTCCATTTTTCAAATCAAAATTGCTATACATAGCGTTATGCTTTAGAAAGAGCTCAAAACACATTTCATTACTTGTAAAAATGTTTACATGGTGTTCTTAATTTCTACAGATGTCCTTTTATTTAGCTTTGCAATAGTGGGCAGATATAGATTTTTAAAGCCCAACTAGCTGCTGGATGAGGAGGAGAGAACAAGTTTCTATGCCCGAATGGGGCGGGTTAACTACAGGACCCTGAGCAAGTCATATTCGTCAACTGGAACAAGGGACTAATGTTGCAGGGCTGTATTGTTCACTGTTTGTGATATCTAAATTAATTACACAGAAGAATTAAAAGCTTCACACTGAAAAAACATCCCAAATTTGATAATGGAAACAACATACGTGAAACAACTATATATGATAACCACAGCCTCAAGGCATTTTATTAGAAGCAATAATGTGCACTCAGGAATACAACTCACCAGTGAAACCAAGCAAAAGTCCAGGTATTTTTCAGTAAATCAAATCAGTCCGTGTTTTCTTAACATACAAGATGAGGTTTATCTATTTACAATTCCTGGCATTTGACCAACAAAATCTAACAAATACCTTAAGGAGTCCTCAGTTCCCTCTGCTGCTGCTGGAAATTAATTTTGCATAGCACTGCTATCAAAGCTGATATAATTCTATGTTTAGTCTTTTTCATGCATTGTGCGATTAAAAGATTAATTGAAAAAATCACTAGTGAAGATTGGGATTAAACTGCACCTTGAAATGCCGTGATAAACTGCTTTTAAAATCAGTTGAGGATTTCACATAGCTCTGAGAGGTTTCAATTATTTATGTGTTTGGTCTGTGTAGCATAAATCCAAACTAATGAGGTACAATTGCTGTGTATAAATCTAAAACATAAAAAAAAAAAAGGAAGAAAAAAACAACCTTATTGTCTGGAGGAAGCAGTAGCCTCAAAAGACTAGAGATAACAACCTTTCAGATACAACACTTAGGCTCTCAGAAATAGGGTTTTTTTTTTCTTTCTTTTTTTTCCTCTTTTTCCTTTTTTTTTGCTTAAAGTTTTCAGCTAATGTGAAAGATATATCCTGTTAAGGGAGAGCAAAGCTAAACACAAAGTTTATCAGCCAGGAAAGTTAGACTAGGAGACTCACACTACTATTCAACTACTCCTCTTGAAACACTCAAGAACGGCAGCCTGCAGAAGTCCCACCACTACGGCAAAGGACATAAATCCCTATCTAGGTGCACATAAGGCTCTACACAACAGTTCGGGGCCGAAACTTTCCATATTAGTCTAAGCACCTAACCTGAATTTACAATAAATCTCACAGTTACTCCTTTCTCCTCCATCTCCTCCCAACAATTTTCACCTTCTTAATAACTACACGCTGCTTACCAATGCTTTTGCTAACCAATGTGCTTTTCTGTCAAGCTCTATTTTTGTGTTTAAAGATGCCTGGATGTCTTAATATAACAACAGGACCTCTGCCTCGAAGCCAGGTTATAAAATTAAGCAGTAGCGTGTGGACAGGCAGAGGGCTAACTGGGCTGAGATTACGCGTAACTGACTTTAACAGGCAAACAGTATAGTGGAAAACCTCTTTTAAATGCAATCACAAACGTTATCTGGATCCTTCAGTATGAGGGCAAACCACGCGGCTGCAAGGAAGTGGCTCCCAGACCAACTTGGGATAAGGTCAGCGTGTGAAATCCCGCGTGCCGGAGCGGCTCCCTGCTCCTGGCGGAGACGCTCCGCACGCTGCCCAGCCCGCAGCATCTTCCCCTCACTATTTGGGGCTGAAAGCAGCAAAAGCTTTTGTAGCAGCCGGGGCCAGATGGGAAGTGCCATATTGGCAACATCAACTGAGACAGATGGGGAAGAGGGAAAACCTGCCTAAAAGAAAAAAATGATAAACCCATCACATAATCATACACAAAAATACTTTAAAAACAATCTTTCTGATCTCTGATCCAAAGAAAACATGCCTAGCATGGGCTCAGTACAGGGCTACTACTCTCTTGTAGCAGCAGTACCGCCCTTGATTTAGAGAGGCACCCTAACAAGGAATCCAGTAAGTTATTACTGACCATGAAGGTGGCTGCTCCTGCAGTTATGGCCATTCCAAGCCACTTTGTTCCTGACCAGCCAGAGCCAGATAATTTACAGAATATCTTCTAATAGTGCTTGAACCTTGAAACGTGTAAATACCTTCAGACCCTCCAAATTAATCAGGACTGTGAGGCAGTTAACATAGCAAAGAGGCTCCAACCGAATGGAAATGGTTTCAGAGGAGCAAAGTGAAGACAGACATGACTCAGTGTGCAGCGAAACAGTTAAACACAAAGACAGCGTAAGAGCAAATGCAGAAGCTTCTACGACTTAGAGCTTCTTAAGGGAGCACTGATGAATCCAATTCTTTTACAGAATATATTGTTCCACTTGGTGAATCCAGCAATTGCAGATTAAACGTTTTAATGTGAGTGAAAGCCAGCTGTTTATTTTAACCTCTGACTCAGTTAATCTCTTGAAAACTTGGGGCTGTTCAAAAGAAAGTTAATAATGGGATGTTAGACAGTTGATGAATTGCAACTAAATATAATCACAGCCAGACTTACTGTAGAGAAATGAACAGAAACATCCACAAATATAGAAGAAATTTATCCATAATGGGGTTTGGAAGTCAAACTATAAAAATCCTATTAAATCTAAGGAGTGATCCTACAATTGATTTACATTTACTCAGTAATTCTATTTGGATGAAACATCCAATTTTTAGTTTCCTCTTACTATTTGCTTGGAAACAAGAAATACACTCACCTGAGTGTTACACCCAAGCCTTCTGCAATAGTTTACGTGAACAAGGAAATTACAGGGGTTTTACTTAGAATTTGCCAAAATATGGGCCTTCTGTCCTTCATCTCATCAGAGAAATATCAGTTTAAGATCACACCTGAGTGCCATGCTATTGGAGTTCACTGTTCTCCACTTTGACACATTTCTGTTTAAGAGTAAAGACTTTTAACGCTCTTCTGCCGTAAGCACAACAGCTGCCTGTGAAAATTAATATGAACAATAGGTTCTTCTGGAATAAAATCTTGCTTGGTCAGGCAGAAATAAGTTTAATGTGTTGCACTTGTTTATCTACAATCCAGTTTTTACTCCTCATTTACTTCAAAGGCAAATTCTTGACTTCATCATAAAACAGAAGTTCACTGACCAAAGAGCAATTGGAAGAAATTTAAATGATATCGGTTTGCTTTTTCCTCTCCTCCCACCACTTTTTTTCTTCTTAATTATCACGACTAACACTCACTCACTGACAAGAATGCTAAAAAACACTAAACATTTGAGTTTGGGTGTGCTCATATTTCTACTATCACGTTCAACAAGAAGTGGTAGTATATTCTTTCTTTAAAAGTAATATTCTCTTTTATCTTTCATTTGCCTTTTCAAAATGCAAAACCTTAAAGTAAAAACAACTACCCCCCTAAAACGAACCTTAATAAATTAGTCAGGCCTTAATCCATTCCAAGAAAATGCAAACCCAACTTCCTTTGACTTCAGCATTGCAGGATTAAGTATTTAATTGAGCAAAAATTTTTAGTGACACATTTGGCTGCTGCTTATCAAAAGCATAAAAACTCAATTACAGCTATTTATACATCCTCAAAAAGTCATTTTATGCTCATCTTCTTCAATATAATGAACATTTTTACTGCAATTTTGTCATTAGACATACAAACTTTACAAACTTGTCCCAGAGTTTCCAATTTATAAAACAATCCTGAAACGCAACTCTGACAAGCAACCTTCTAGTTTTGTAGCAGCACTGCCCGCGTAAGGGCTTTCAAATATATTTTCCTATTTTCTTACAAATTGGAACAAAGATCCTGCACTGCCATGACAAATGGAATAATGTGTATTTGTGAAAAAAAATTGTCCTCCTAATGTGCATTTTAGGAACAGTAACTCAGTCCATTGAGAAATCTCTCTCAAGAGGTTAAATGATCCGTCTTACCAGGAGCATCGCAGAGGTTCCATTCGGCCTGGACAACTGGATAGACATTTCAGGAAACATCCTGTCAATGCGACTGATCACATCATCTACGTACCTGCCAAACCAAACAAAAACCCGGGGTTATATCCACACTGCTGCAATCAGATTATTAGTTAACAAGGGTTTGTTACCATCCTCTAACCTGCCTGCCTCAGTATCAGTGTCCACAGGACTTCACTGAATTCATTTCTCTTCGACACTGCAACCAATGGCTCACATATTGCAACCTACTTTTGAACGTACAAAAGTGCCCCCAGCATCACCAAACCCATGGATTAGACACATACACATCTCAAAATGTAACACAATTCACTTGATTCATCCAAACCACTAAACACTTTTTGGAGAAAAATGGAACTGAAGCCACTTCATTATAGAATGAACAACAGAATCAAGGAAGACAGAAATTAGAAATAAGCAAGGGATGAGCATTTGTCACAAACCAATCTGCCCAACCTTGACTTCTCAGAGCTCCTTAAATAAATCAGTTCTGATGATACTTGTTAAAAAATTAATTAAAATTAGGTATTAGGCTCCAATGCCCATTCTGCAAGGCATTAAAAAACAGGACCACAAAGTCAAGAAATACCTACTTATGCAACTGGTAGTAAGTACATTTTCAAAGTAACAAGAGAAGGGAATTAGTTCTGACCATTCATCACAAAAATCTTAATCATCTAGATGCAAGAAAAAAAAATAAAAAAAGAAAAAAAGTTCTCTAACTCATTTGAAGGACTCGTTAACAGCTTGCTTTCAGATTAACAAAGTCAAAACAACCATAAGACAAGAACTCCTTAGCATAGTGGAACAGGATACACGTTAGAGTGCTTCAGGATGAGGAATCTGCACATCAAGAGCATGCACTTAAGTTATTTTAGACATTACTGTATCCAATGCATATTTTTATACTACATGAGAGAGTTACGATTGTTTCTTAAACGCGGTTACTCCAGGCTTAGCAAACAAATTCAGCTGTCACTGGTGTGTGAACAGAGACCACTGCCTACGGAGAAGGCAGTAAGATGATCTGTATTTCTTGATTAGCACACAGTTAAGAATGCATATTATAGCTTTGGACATCACGATGCAAATGACTGCATAACTTACATACTTGAATTTTCTAAGTTTTGGGTGCTAACAAATTAAAACCAAGCAAAATATGAAGTTGCAGTCATAAAATGAGGGCTGCCTGCACAATGACACAGTCTACATTGCATTAAGAAAGGAAATTTAAAGTAAAGATCATATAAAGATCAGTCGGAGAGAGGCATTTTATGTGCTTAGGTAATTCTAAATATCCCAATGGACATTTATATTTATCCTTTGAAAAGGTGATGTAGGCTGGTCAAAAGCAATCAGTTAAAGGTCTGATTATTTTTAAATGTAAAAATTGTCTTGATTGTGTACCTTGAAACTTGATTCACTCAACGGTTGTCTTATAAAGACAAAAGTCCTGATATTTCTTTCAGGAATGACTGGTATAAGGCAGAACAGAAAATTCGAAGCCTGTGAAAAGTCTGTCTTTTAAATAAGTCAAGCATACAGCTAGCCAAGTGATTAAAAAGTTAATTGATACAGAACACAAATCATCTAAAGACTCATTTGTTTGTGCTAACCAGCTTTTCTAAAGATTTTACAGATGAATTACTCTGACACTTTGAGTTTAGAAAGCTGTTAATTTTGCAGTGCTCTTTATAAAGTCAGTAGACACCCAAAGAAATATTTTGGGATGTTTTTCTTTGGCAAGGCACAAGTCACAGGACTGTCCACGCAGGTAACCTTCTCCTTCCACTGTCAGTCAAGGGGTTGACAGAAAAACTCCAAGACCAATATATTAAAACAACACAGATGCACATCTCACTGTTTTGCCCCTTTGCCTTTTCCTAAAGCAGATGTCAGGGTTTCCTGAGGACTCATCAGAGCAGACGGATTCTGCAAAGATGCACACATAATTACTAAATTAGCCTGACTACATGACGGCCTCAAATATGAGATGACAAACAACCTAATCTGAGGCAAAATTCTTCTATAGAGATGCCCTTCAGAGAGGACATCTGGTAAAACATCTTGTGAAGAGACAGATATGATAAGTCAGACACAGCAAAGTAATGCAAAAAGTGAAACTGGTGACGGTTTTAGAGAAAACTGAAGACTGTGACAAAGACACGATGAAATGCCCTCCTGAGGCTGTCTGGAAAGGGGGTCAACCAAAAAAGCTGCTGTCTAGAAACTATTTTGCAAAATCACAATAACACGAATTTAAGGCCGAAATAAGTAGAACCACAACTTACGCACCTCCATTGAATCAGTTATGACTTCAAAATATTCTGGCTCCTACTCATGTTACAGAACTTCCCATACAGTCTCACGGTATAGCACTTTCAGTGCTTCTTTTCAGAAGACTTCCAATGTACTTAGCTCATCTCAGTTTTCTCCTACTTACAAACGACCCTGGTTGGAACAAGCATTTTTGAATACAAAGAAAAATAATGCAGAGCAAGGAAAACAAATGGAAATACAGTACATGAAACATGAGGCATCTCTTCATTGTAAGAAAAATAAATTAAAAAAGGCATGGGTGTCTCGGCATGAAACACAACCTGGCATTATTCAGTAGTAGCTTCCCCTTGCCCTCAAACAGGAATTACTCCACCTATGAAAGGCTGAAAAAATTAATCTGAACGTTTGCCCTTCCTTCCTATAGCTTCTCTCTTGTGCAAAGGACACTCAGAAAGGTCTGAAACAGCAGTGGATTCTGCAATTCAGATCATACCCAGCCCCTGCATTCAGTAACAGCACAGGTTTTAAACTCTTCATAGATGAAATTTCATCTTACTTATTCTTTAAGGCCTCAGAAGATGATTCATTAACACCTTATATTGGTAACATCTGCAGTTATTACCATTCCATTTGAAAAAACTTGAAGCAACTTCATCAGTAACTGCATTTAATCCAGCCCTGGATGCATCCGAGGCAGTGAAGAACAGCAGCCCAGGCCAACAGGGCCTCATTAAATCACATCAAATACTACAGCAATTTCACTAATGTAACTTCAGCTAGTCAGATTTTAAAGGAGCTTTAATAGCAGGTTTTTAACCACTTCCCTCTCCCACTTTTTTTCCTCATTCTTCCCTCCTTCAGGAGACAGATTCATAATTTTTTAAGGAGGTCTTAAAATTATATCTTCGACAGAAAAAATCTTTATTTTAAAATGTTTTATAGTATCATTGAGGGGTGAGATTCTGAATGTGCAATAGCACCCAGCTAATAATATGAGAATCGACAGCAAATGTTCTACAAGGCTGTCATGCTGTGAATCATTATTTTTTATTAATATAGTGGAATACTTTTTTTCTACGAGCATACTACATTAATATTGGAAGAGCTGAAGACAACAATCGACTTCATAAACATTAGCACAGACTACAATTAATTCTAAATGCTACACTCCAACTTAAACCTTTTCTCCTGCTATGAACATGCAGATAAATCAGCTCTAAAATACAGTAGCAGAGAGAATCTTTGAAAATCTCTCAGCAACTTTGCCAATATGCATATATATAAATCCCTTAGTCTGTATTAGAAGAACAACTCCTGGAATAGATAGAAGACTCTTCTGAAGTAGTTAGGTACTACTGTTTCTAATGGACTAATTAGTTCTGCAAAATGCTAAACTAAAAAATGCATACCAAAAGCTCAGGTTGACGAGGTAGAAATAATTCAGGAACTGTCTTTGTAGATAAATGCTCTTGTACCACTCTTTGATTCACACCAAGCACCCCCCAAAAGACAATAATATGGATAAGTAATTCATTATAAATGCCTTTCAGTTCTATGCTGGACAGATGGCACAGTTCTCTAATGTGACCCCTCTCTCTCTCTTTTTCTTTTTTTTTTATAAACTGGATTAGATCCAGTGATCCAATGTTAGTGTGATGTTTAGCAGCTTAGATGAGATTTAAATAGCATTTATCCCACACAGTGTTTACCTTGCATGCTGTTCATTTTTTTCCACTCAACACAACATTTTAAAAATTAGAACTGTAGGTATTAATAATAATTTGGGGAGGAGGGCTTTGGGAAGCAAAAAAAGGTTGTGCTATGTGATCACCTTAGAGAGCCAGAGAGAAAAATATGCATTTGTGTGCAATGCAAAGGGGCTTCATCATCCCTTGCACACCATGTTCGTGCTCAGGGTGGAATACATCACATGTGAATGAAGATGAACACTTAAGATGTTAAATCTGCGATTCCTGGTATTCTGGAAAGCAGCAGGAGCAACTCTCCACACACATTCTCTTGTTTACTATAATAGTATTTTACTTGCTTGTTGTGAAATCCTGTCTCCCAGATTGCTTTTTGTTTTAGTTACTATTTTCATTACAGCTAATTACTTTTCACGCTTCTCTGGTTTTTCAGAAGCATGGGCTGGTCCTGCAAAGTCTTGCTGACGTCTGTAGCACTCACTAACACAGGACTCGAAGCAGAAAGAGCCGACTTCAATCCATTAAGATCTAAGGAACAACTAGTTTTTTTTTTTTTTTTTTTTTTTTTTTT
>VZSV01000068.1:3430488-3461552 GCA_013398735.1 Nothocercus julius | reverse complement strand
CAAGTTATTTTAGTTGCAACTTTGCTAGGAATCGTCATAGAGAAATCACTTTTTGCTATTTAGTGGATGCAAAAGATTAAGTCATGTGCCTAAATAATCTGAAAGTGTTTACATATAAACACAGGGTGGTCTGCTTCAAAAACATATGCCTGTATTGCTCTATCAAACAGTTAACCATCTGCATTTATCATCACACAAGGCCAAACCTGGTACAACACTCGAGTGCATGTTGAGGAGCTTGGACAGTTCTCTAGAAGCCAAGATAGAGCGTTTGAGGTTGGATTTGCAAAGACATTTAGAAAGCTGAGGCTGTGATTCAACAGCTTTCAGGCTTTGTAGACAACAGCGACACAAGGGATTGATATATCCCCTCCCCAGGCTGCAAAGTACAGCCCCGTCAGCCATGGGAGAGCTGGATCAAAGAACCAATCAAGTAAAAAAAACAGAGTGTTAGCTTTAAATCTGAGCCAATTTGGTAATTCAGCTCAGTACGTGGCTGCTCACACTCCGAGCACAATTAAGGCTGCAAGCAAACAGCATGGGCCAGCAATACTCCACACTGCTACCGTTCTACTATTGCACAACAACAAAATACGGTTTTATTGTAAAATGGGTTATTTATAACATGCTGTTTATAGAGCAGATGTAGCTATGCGTTTCTCAATGCCACTGTGAATCCAGTGATAAGTGACATGGTCTGCACATGCGAGGAACTTCCTCAAAGGCAAGAGCTGACAATACAAATAACTCCGAGCTTCTCATGCTGCATACTAACAAACTGGAAAAGTTGCCCTTGAATCAACTCGGTCTCCATCCACCCACACATTTGCATTAAATATGAAATCTCCTTAATGCACACTGAAAGTATGTATTTTCTCAGTGCATCATTTTGCTTGGTTTCCAAATCATAAGAGCAAGAAGACTTCTGTTCACAATATCAAAATCCAGTGTGTCACCTTAAACAGCATTTCTTTAAAGAAATGCTGAAGTTCAAAAGAGAGCCCAACCTTATAGTCAAATTTGCACAGATATTTTTAATACCGTTGAATACTTTTAATACTGTTGAATACTGTTGTACTTCTGCACTTAGGAGGAACACTCTTCAAAATGCCTCAACTTCACAGGAGCAATCACGGGAAGAATATGGACATCAGAATGTGCGAACGCTGGTTAATAAAACAAGCCTGCAGCTGCTTTACGGCCCTTGCTAGGATCTTGTCTGAGCCTGCTACTGCTCTGTGTGCTTTGTGCAAACAACTTTTCCACACACCTTGAAAAGAAGAACAACGCTAACCACACATCGGCGACGACGGAACTGCAGAGCACAATAGATGCTAACAGCAGTAATTCTGGGGGCTTGGATGAGAGTCAGTGATACATGAGCAAACTCCAAAGAGGGTTCCTGAATTACTCCCACCACACCAAGCCGTTTGTGCCCCCCGGATGAGCCTAAATGTGCACGTGGATATAGACGCTTCCCTGCTGCAAGGCTGTGCCAGCCAGATTCCCAAATGAAGCACACGGGCTCCTTGCAGCTGGTAAAGACCCAATGGCTTGGGCTGAGTGTACGTTGGGGTGCCGAGGCTACACATTACTCCATACTGACACTCCTGCATTCATGCTTTTAAAACTATTCTTAGCCCTGCTTTGAAGAATTATCAGGAAAAAGTCTTCTCTCTTTCTGGCGTTGTACTTTATTTCTCCCTCAGCAGAGCAGAAATTACAATACTTGCTGCCTTTTATGAAAGGCTACAGATGATGCATGATGCCTATTACGTATTCTATACCTACCAAGGCCAGTGAGATTTTACCTTTAGGTTTGGAGATTGATGAATAAGAAACATACCGTGTTTTGCACGGTTAGACCTTTTTATGCACTGGGCTTGACCGTATTATTAGCAGTGCTGCAAGGAAGAGATCATTTGTGTTAGGAACACCAAGTGCCAGAACTTAGGGAAGGCAACAAAAATTAGAGAGAATAGGAAAAAGGGAGAGGTAAGGATATAGTTCTCCAGAGAAATTTTAACAATATCAAAACAGAAGAGCAGAGCATTTCATAAGACAGGTTTTATTTATATTGGTTTAGTCACCAAAGTCCTAATAGTTTCTGCTTTTAAAAGTGCCCCCTAGTTAAACTACAGGCTGATAGTATGTGTGCAGTATCGTGTAGTTTTAAATCATTCTTTAAGTCCATAATAGTCACCATGCTAAAAAAAATCTGTCTCGGTGGAATTTTTCAACCTTATCAAATGTTTCTTTTACCTTTGGCTAAAAACAAAATAGCTTCTTGTGGCTGCCGTGTCAGCATCTAACGCAGGCACCAGCATGTACATCAGACCTTCAGCCTTCATTATCTGATGCACAGTGTGTGTTGTATGGCTATTTATTCGACCATACCTAATACTTCATGCCCTGTTAGAAGCTATCAGGACAAAGATCCTCAGTGGTGATCAAAAAGGGTTTTATTCTTGCAGATGCAAGCTAAGACTTAGAGCTATCTATTACCTTTGAATCTGTACTGGATTCCTGCTGCATTTTGCAGATAGGTTTTTAAAGCTTGTAATCACGCTAATATCTACGCATAGTTAGGAGGAAGATTATGACAACACTTGAATCTAAAGTGTCTGAAGAAGCAAACTGAGCAAAAGAGAAAACATACCCAAGAAAAAGAGCCTTGCACCGCAGACACAAAGGCATTAATTAAGATTGCAATGATTAAAAATAGGGCTTTTGCCAGGTCCTCACAGTGACATATTATTATATACCCAATTTGCTCCTTTAGAATTGCATTATTCCTATAGAAAGTGAAAACACTAAGTAGCCAAGACTCAATTTTAGGCCTTAGCAATAGAGCTCAAGCAGCACTCAAAAGGGACTTTCACTTCAAGATCCTGTACTTTATTAAAATGATAAACCATGGTTAAAAACAGGCAAGGCTTAATAGCACTATTTCTAAGGGCACTTATAATACTTGATAACACTCTTTAAGGATACTCAAGATCAATTTGTTCTTCTGTAATTATGGTGGGAAGTCAGTGTGAAGAAAAAGAGTACAGTATATATTGGAATAATGACAATAGTATTACAGCAGGCAGTGCGTAACATTTGGGCATGTTCCTTGGTAACTCAAATTGTCTTTTCATGGTGTCTTCTCAAAAACTGAAGCACAATTTTGAAGAATAAAGTACAGATGGGTGGCCACACACCATTCTGCCTTATTAACTGTACCCAACAACTTTTAAGGAGCCTGTGATTGAAGTCATCAGCCCCTGCTTTAATACGCAAATACAATGATCTTAAAGGTCTTTTCCAACCATAATGATTCTTCAAAGGCCTCAAAGCCTGCACTTAGACTTGTCCTCTTTGGAAATTAGGGAGGGACTAATATTTAAATGGAAAGCCCTCATTCTCACCTTTGCATAATGAGGAGCATCCCAGTCACTTGTTCCCTGAGCTCCACCAGCATCCACCCAATCCAACAACAGATAACCAAGCTCTTACTTAACATTTTATAGAGAGGAAAAATGAAGAAACAAAAAGATTAAGTATGGTTAAATAAATAAGCAACGTGTACAATTCAGTGCAACCAATTTATTACACAAACTTCTACCAAACACCAATATCAAGTTTTATGAGCTCCTACTTTTTAAGCTTTCTTGAGGGAATTTCATAATTAGGCCAGAGATTTCTCTTCAGGATTATGCTTTGACCAAATATTTCGATCTGCCTATGATAGTGCAGAGCTGGGAAATCTATCTTAAAACTCAGGTTTAGCAGAAGTCTCCTGCAAGGTCATCTTTATACCCTTCCAGCAGGAAAACTGCTTATAACGAGTACAATTAGGTATTTATAAACCTAAAAGTCTTCCAGCGCAAACATTTGGGGAGAGGCCGCCCTTCAAAATATTGCTTTCTGAACACTGCTTTGCAACACTTTTCCTCCACTGTGGCTTTTTAAACAAGTTGCTCTCATTTCAACGCAAGTTTCCTCAGCTTGGGATTTTTATAAGGGTTATGGAAATTAATCACGTGGCTCCAAATGAAAATCAGTGGGGAGGCAGATTAATTCCCTTCAGCAACCTGAAAAAACACAAAACTCTCTTTAAACACTACCAGCACCACCACTAGCAGAAGTAAACAGTTTGTTAGAGGAAAGGGCTTATCCTGCTAGTTGCTCTTAGGCTGACAAAGGCAGCCCCAACACAGCAGCAAAGCCGCTCCAGAAAATCCACACCACTTTCTTGGTGATTTTCCCACTCCTGCCATCAGTTCTCTTTTCCTTCCTCATCTGATGTTCCTTCCTCTCATGCACGAGGATCAGGATGCAACCACTGTGAAGATCAGGAAGGCTCTAGGTTCACTGTGGCTTTTCAAATGCTCAATCTCTGCTTTGCCTGTGTGCTCCTCTGTGCTGCACAGGCAGAGTACTTACCAGGGTGAAAAGCTGGGCTAAAGCCAAAGAAATCCCCAAACTAAAAAAAAAATCCTGCGGTAAATAAATAGATTCTATTCATAAGTACATTTTTGTGCATGCATTTCTTGACATTACCTAAAAAACATCTCTAAAAAGTGAAACATACAGCAACTTTTACAGATATATATATAAAGCAGGAGAGAGCTGCTTTAGAACTACTGTGTCTGGTGCTATCAGGGATAAAAATAAACACTATTCATGTAACACTGTGTAAAAATAAATCCCGTTCATGTAAGTCCATTAGCAGAGAAAACTGTATAAATGAAAACAAGGAATGATAATCTCCTTAACGAAGTACAAACACGACTACTAAACCAGCTATGTTATCAAATAAGGTATATATATTACATATATACACCTTATATATATGTATTTCTGAGCACCCACTGCAAGCATGGGAGCTCGAAGCACTGTGAAAAATGAAGTCATTTTGGGTAACTAACTTGACATACGTTAAAGTAGAGAAGACTCACATTTCTAGACACTTTTTCATAGTATAAGAAAGAGGTAAACAAAGTCTTTGTACATTGACAGTCTTTGCATAAGAAAATAAACCAAGACTCTGCCCACCCTACTGGGAGCCAGGGACAGGGAGCAGCCCAGGAGCAGACGAGCCAGAGCTTTGGGACTCTGCCAAGTGGCATCGCAGCAGTTGTGCTACAACAGGGGCAAGGGAAGGTTTCTTGCAGCCCTGATGACACCATGAGTCTGATGAACCTTTCCCCAGGAGCAGCCCGAGTGTCTCGCTTGTCTGTCAGGGACGGTGCCTCGCAGCAGGGAGCGGTTTATTATTCTACTAAGATGCTCCAGTAACGAGGGGGTCAGCTATGCATCACTATCAGGAGAAGATTTAATTACATTTTTGCACTGACTAAAGACACTCCCTGCACACAGATGAAATTTTAAATACGGAGATGATTGATAATGTACCTTAATGCAAGGTTACTTCAGTTTTCTTTGTATTAAGCATTCTGCTTATATTTCTCCTTCTCTTGAGTTGGCTGCTCACATTATACAGTCCCACCGCCAGCTGAAACATCTTTGTGAGAGAAGTCCAGTATTTTTTAAAATTAAAACCTGTCTAGAGAAATCTTTCAGTGACTCACACCCAGGACACAGCACTGGATCTTCCCTAGGAGAAGATCCTGAGATAGACACATTACACGACCTGTGAAAAAGAATAAAATAAAAATACCTCCGCTACACCACAGAGCAAAAGCTATAAAATAGTTTAATATCAAATACATGTACAATACACACCCACTTATTGATGTAGTATGCTATTTTAAATAAAAATTTACTCTGTACAAGAAGCAAATGGGAAAATAACTCACATATATTAACACATACAGCTACTAATGAAGTGTACGAGGAGGTAAAGCGCCCATTGAAAGCAACCTTATGGCAAATATGTTTCTAAAAACGACCAGAGGACCACCAAAGACGATCACAAGGGCCAGAGTTATTAGAGCCATTTCGATCATTAGGAAACTGCTCTCCCAAATTTATCCAAATTTATTATGTATCAGAATACAGGTTTGCTTGGCACCATGACAGCCAATTAAATGATTAATTAGCTAACATGCAGCCAGCAAGAGTTGAAGATGATGCCCTGTAGAAAGGGAAAAAAATTTGCCATTGTCTCAAAGAGTGTCCTGCCATTAACCTTCTGCATGCCAGGGATTTTGCGTGTACTCCAGACCTGCTTTGTGGTCACTCTCACTTTGCATTTGCTCCTTACTACGTGGTTACATGCTTCTCTGCATTCTCCTGTAATCACTTCATTATTCCCAATTCCTTGCCTAATTGCAAGCAACAAATTTTCTGTGAATTCTGATGTGCAAAACGCAAGCACTAAATACAACTGCACTGATCTAGTAAGGACCCAAGGAGACAAAAAATACCAGCCACTGTTAATATTGTGAATATTAATGCACAATATTCTCCGAAACAGCCATCTACAAGATGCAGTATATACACATATTTTTAATGAAGCAACTAATACTAATAGTACTAGCAAGCAATGGTTCACTTGAACAAAAGAGCTTGTTGGTGGAGGATGATACCTTCAACATGATTAAATGGCTTAAATACATAAAAGCATAAAAATAGATAATTCAATCATGGTACCAGCAACCAGCAGCAAAAGCAGAGACCAGGGGAGAAGGATGCATGTTGCAACATAGGCTTCACTGCCAGAATCTGTATCCCCACTGACAAGTTAATAAAAAAACAAAGAGAAGAAAGCAATTGTGGAAGAAAAAAAAAATAGTTGCAGCAGATAATATTTTAGCTGTACTAGCAAAAATTATAATTGATTTTCTGTCAGTGATCTTACAAGCCCTATCCTTGCATTGAAAATAAATTTCCATTTTAAAGCATAATCACATATTAAAATAGTTCTACTTGGCATTTTCTGCCAATAGGCAGCATCCTGCAAGCATTGCTATTGCACTGGCACGGCAACAAATTCTTTTCACGTGCTTAGAAATACTTAAGATTAGATAGCCCTCTATTTGCTTCCCTTTTATTATGCTGTATTGTCACGTCGAGGAAGAATCTTGTCTAAATGAAGAGCAACTTTGGAAGCAGAAAGGATCATGCACAAATTTTAAATACAAGTCTCATAAATATTAATCACAAACATCCCTTTGGCACACCAACTACTGCAGTTTAACAGGTGTCCTTTACTGCAGGACACCATCCACCTCAGTGCCTATGTTTTAAAAAATTACTAATTAAGAAGAGGCAGCTTCTCAAAAATATCTATAGTGCCCAGAAACATTCTGGAATCTCCATCCTAGGAGACTTTTGAGATTCGATTACGTGAACTCATAGCTGACCTATTCTACCTGTGAAACAGCCCTGCTTCAAGTGGGAGGTTAGTCCAGACGAACACTCCAGACGTCCCATCCAACCCATTCTTAATCGGAAACAAAATATGAATCAGAGTTGAGAATGTGAAGTCACCATGGCCACAACAGACTCGCCCATTAACAGGAAATCCAGATTGACTGGAAAACTCAGAAAGCTGCACCAGGCACAGGGTTAAAAGATGCAGCACTTGAAGAACAAATGCAGCCTCTTTTGTGAGGCCCGTTGACAAGATGCATACAAATCTGTCATAAGCAAAAGCATCACCTTCGCTGAGCAACTGTCAAAATGGGAGAGCCAAAATGAATTAATTAGAAGGGTCTGTATGTAAAAAAATAAAGGCAGATAAGCCTGTCTTTAGCTTGAGGGGAGTTCAGTTGTATAGTGCTATTTTAGACAGAGCTATTAGATTTTGACTTAAAATACATCAAAACTGCAAGGTATTTCTTGCTGATTCTACGACGCATTTGATATTAACACCAAACATCGGATGTAACAATCAGCAAAAGAGCTCAACAATTTAGAGATTCAAGAAGTCTTGGGAGTTTGACACACGCTGACAGGCTCCAGCCAAGCTTGCCGGGTAATTATTTCGTGTGTCTGCACTTTGTCTTCCATCACCGAAACGAACACCTAAAGGCAAGAACACAGAGGATACAGAATAAAACATCACCACTCATTTATCAAAATGAATGCTGACAGGGGATAGTTAGAGCTTCCTATCAGGTCCTGCAAGTCAGAATGATATGGTCACTCCTATCTTTGCAAGGTGTCACTCCTGAACTCTGAATTTTGTGGAAAATTAACCGTTCATCAACAACCAACAATAAAAGAGAAAAATCCAGGCTCTGCACCTGCATGGGAGCTGCTCAGCACTTCTTCGCATGGCTTTGAGCAAACACTCAAGTCACTCTCGGCACTCCTGCACAATTCCTGAATGGCAATTCCCAGAGTACGGGAAGGAAACTGAGACAGAATGCACTGGTCACACCAACTAGGCACCGAGCATGATCTTCACGTCACCCAGCTCAAGCTATCCAGGTAACTTTAGCAAAGATTAGCTCTGCGTAGTCCTCAGCCAGAATCCGCTGCCCAAGCTTTTTCTATTTAACCATCCACTGAGGTTCCTTGTAAACACATGAATACTCAGAAAATGCCCTCAAGTGAAATAAAAAAGTAATAAGGGTTATTTTATATGTCAAGTAACGAAAGTACAGTGAACCACTTCTCGTGCTCTGCACCCTTGCTAGTTAGAAGGGGCATTTCATGGTCCTTCTCAAGCAGAAGAGCGCAACCGGGGAAATATTTAAATTAATAAATAAATAAAGCAATCAAAAGATAAAAAACACAGCTTTAGCAAGAGTCTTAATATTATTAGGTTCATACAAATTTTCTCTCTTATGTAGCTTGTTCTTCAGTGTCTAATTAGTCCAAGTAATGGTAGCGCATGTTCCATTTTTGGGGGAACGTAGAAACAGGCAGTTAAACTAGTATTTGCAGTCTTTAATTACACATTTAAATCTTCATCCTTAACTTACTTTCTACTGAAAGTACTGGGATTCCCTACAGTGCAATATTAGTGTTCTGCTGTAAGCGCCACAAGGGCATTTTTTAACAGTAGGGACTGTGGAACAACTTTTAATTAATTGCCACCTTTTAATGGCGCAGTTCTCACACAAACATTACCTTTAAGGCAAACATACATCAAAGAGGCAGAAATTTGCTCTTGTACAACAGAGCCGCAATTCCCAGAAATACTAATGTTCACTAAGGGCTACACAGTGCTCTGGATCTGGGCATATGCTGGAAAATGCACACGCGGCTCACGGAAGGTGCACGGCCCAAAGTTTCCAAAGAAATTCAGCTTTCTCGTCTCCCGACTCCGAAGTGTCCCAGCTAATCTGCAGCAAAGTAGATGGGAATTATTTCCGATCGCTGTGCTCAGTCACACAGGGTTGCACATCGCACTCGGTGCAATCCTATTTGGGGGATTAGTCTGCAGGATATGACACCAAAACATCAACAGCCATCAGTAATCTGCTCCAATGACTATCGCCTGCTTAATAAAAACCAAAGGTCTCCTCTAGCTACTGCCTCCAACCCAAGGGACGGGTGCATGGCAGCACCCGCTGCGGAGACACTTGAGCTAAGGCCATCAGTCTGCAACAGCTCATACCACTACGTGAGCTTCTATGCACTATAAGGGAACAATAAAACATTCATTACGTGGACCTTCTTCCCACAGTATTTGTTTAGAATATTTCCGCAAGTATACAATTCTCAAAATATACTTAAATAATAGTTTGCTCCTTAGTGTTCATACATGCTGTACAGTTCTATAACACCCATAGGCATTTCAGTAGTTTACTGGGGCTAAAACAATATCCAATATCATCTCCTGTGTTTTGTACCAACAGACATTGTCATCCCCTTAGTGAGCATCATATGGAACATTTGGTTTTAGTCAAAACCTTTTCTTTGGATAATCTGCGCTGATCAATGCCTGCTGTTTTTTGCACTTGCAAAGTAAGAAAATACAGAGCTGTGTAATACCTTGTGGAATGAAATTCAGCATAAAACTACAGTTGGAAAAAAAAAAAAAAGGCATTGTTCTGTTATAACAAATAAGGAGATTATTACAGAGACTCCTGCTGTCAGATATCTCAACGCATTAGAAGATTAGATCAAGATTAAAATTTTACAAAGGATCTCAGTCCTCGCGCGGCACAGAACAGCCAAGCTGTCGGCTCCGCAGCGCTATCGGGCACGAACGGGCCCGGGAAGAGCAGCTGGTCCGAACTTTTCCACACTCAGTGAAGTCACACCCAAGCACGGCAGCAAGTGGAGTCTGCCCAGACGCTCACTGGGTTCTGGGCAACTGTCAGCTCTGTGAAAGCCACTTCCTGACCCACCGATGGCTCCAGCAGCAGAGCTATACATGCTCAGTGCACAGAAATACCTCCTTTTCCCACCGCTCTTTATGTAACACATCCTGGGACTGAATCTGCTAAAACGTACTAGACTTCATTAAAGAACTGCTCCTCCTTACCGGGATAAAGGTTCAACTTCCTTCAGATACTTCCCAACTCCCGAAGTCACAGAGCTCTCTCTGCCTGGGACCCAAACACTTCTGCTGATTGCAGATACATACACAGATGTCCATAAGATGCTGTCTGCTCTTTGAAAGCAAAAAAGTTTTAACATATAAATATTCTAAGAGAATTTCTCCTATTGTCTGAATATTGGTTTACAGTGTAAAATTATCAAGCTCACAGTATAAAAGAGAATGAGTCAGATGTACTCATCTTAAAATATGCTACTTAAAAACTTACAAGTCAGAGCTGTAGAAGTTGCCTCTGATGCTCAGCAGTTACCTGATGTAGGACTAAGGGCTATAGTACATTTTTATCATTAACAAACTTTAAAAATAGGACCATTCCTTTCAATTTGAGTACTAAACAGTTAATACCACGTAACTGAAAGAGCCAAGTTGCCATTAAACTTAACATGTGGAGTATCTGCATATTTAAACAAAATGCACAAATACAACAAAGCAAGGGAAGGATGGTGAGTGAAAGGCAGAGTCCTGTGAAAGGGCCATTGTCACCTCCATTGTCACACAGTCACCTCCACATGGGCCATTAATAAACACCAAAACAAAAAGTAGACTCTTCAAAAGCGTGGCACTGCCTTTCATCTGTGTGACAAGGACCAGTTAACTGTCTTGCTTTACTTGTTAGAGCCAGAAAGAACAAAGTGACACCCACGTGTACAGCTGCTTTCCTGACAAAGCTTAAGGATCTGTTCTGACCCCACATCCCCTTCTGTAGTAATTAGGACCACTAGATTTCTTAAGCTTCAGTGGGGGAAAAAGATGGCTGAGAAAAAACAAAGATATCTGCTTTACACAATTTAAAAGTGCCCTAAAATACAAAATTAATATTTTCTGTATGTGAGGAAACTAAAGCACCTGTGTGACTTACTAAAACTGGAACCCAGCTGCACTGTTTCCTCTACTGGGCCCAGTCCCTTTTGCCTAAAAGGATTTGTCTAGGAAGAATTGTTGGTGTCCTTGGCAGGCACGAGGGAAACCTGAAGAAAAAGCCAAACCAAAACAAAACAAGGGTCATATCTTAAAATAACTTGAAACTATCCTATTTCCAATAGCTGTTGAAATTCATTAAGATCTGAATTTTTCAGCACTTATCTTCTTGTAATGAAGTTGTCAAAATAGCAGTTTCCAGTTTGCTCATTATACTTTATTATATTCTACACAGTTTGTGTAATTCACTTGGGGACCTTGCTATTCTCTGAAACAATGTTGTAGGCGGCAGTTTGAACAGGTTCATATTATTCCTGTGGTTGTTCTTTAAAGGAACAAAATACTATACAGTACTTTTATTCCCTAGAAAACACTCCGAAAGAATATATACCATGTACCAGTATGTTGTTAGCATTAGTTATACCATATCCCTCCATCATCACAATATTTAAAAAACAGTAGAAAGATTCTTCACATACGCAGTGTGGTTTTGACAATTAGAAATAGATCTTTTTCCAGCTCATGGGCAAATGCCCACAAAACTAGCTATTACATTTCTTTAAGCTAATGTTTTGTTTTGACACAACGCTTTTCACCAGAGGTTCTAGGAATGTGTATCCTTCCTAGTAGCAGGGGGGTGATGCTTAGGAGTCTTCTGTCCAAAATCACAGAGTTTATTAAAAAGCAAGACATTGAAGTACTTAGTAAAGACTCGCTCTGTGTAATAAAGATATCCACATGAGGAGAGAGAGAAAATAATAAAATAAAATAATAAAATAAAATGGAAAGACCCAGTTGGGTGGGTCTTTAGCTCAAAGTTATTTATTTAAAAGGGTAAAGAACAATATAGAAAGTCTATCTAGAACATTCTGTGCAGTCAGACCAAGTGAGATACTAGTAGTCTGGGTATCAAAAGATCCTTAAAGATGCACAAATAAACCCTGAGCACACTAAAACCAACATACCAGTTAAGGCTAAAATTAATCTCACTGTATGCCAATATACTGCAATTTACACTAAAATAGCTTTACGAAACATCTGAGAAACAGAAGTTCATTAATTTAACAAAAAGAAAACAGTACAATGTGGTGATCGAAACTGTGCTAAAGACACCAAATATTAAAAAAAAAGCGTATCTACATGGTGCACGGCTGCAGAATTGTTAACACTATTCATGTAAATATTATTGTCTTACACTGTAAGGAACCATTTTTTGAAAAATCTTTTTTCTTTAAATCAAAAGGATTAAGTTATGGAGCAACAGGGTCTTATATTTGAGCAATATGTTCTTTTACAGTTCCTGACGCGCTCTCTCACAAAAGTCAAGCTAAAGGAATGCCAGGAGAAACTTAAACATGAACAGGGATATTAAATGAGCTTCTAGCATTGAAAGTTATTGGAAACTGATCTCTTCCTTATTAATACAATTCCCTATCATGTACAAAAAGATATCTCCATGTTCCAGAATGCAAACAGAGTTTAATCTTTAATTATATTCTCAACTTCAGCCCTTCTGGAGAGAAGTATAGGTGTGGGCCTGAGGATTATTCTTTTATTACATTATCATCTCTATGGTATTTAATGAATATTGATACTTAATACTGCCTTGCCAGTAGGGGGAAAGCAGAATTTTAGAACTTCACAAAGAACTTTCCATGACTTTTCTCAAAAAGCAGGGAAAACAGGTAGGCACTTTGCTCTTTTACTCCTGAATACTTTTAAGAAGAGGCCCAAATGTTAGCCCAGAGTTCCTAATATTGGTTAAGACTGTGCAAACCTGCACATTAAACAACCACCTTCTCCACAGCTTATATACCAGGTGTCGTACTTAACTGGAACATCAAATTCTTGGACCGAAAGTATGAATCTCTGGCTGGGATTTCAGACCCCTCTGCGAGGTCAGACCAGATAAATATAATTTAAACATATGGTCTTTAAATGAACATTTATTGGCTTAAGCATCCATTGCCATTATCTGCAGAATACTCTGCCTCTTTCTTCCGTAATGAAAATCTTGAACCTAGGAAGTAATTAGACGCTGTTTATAAAACAAAATGCTGAAAAAAAGGAACTTTCCTTCAAAAACTCTTGGCAAAAGGTTCATCAGAATTTCTCATAGTGTAAATACGATAATTTACACCAGTTAAGTTCCAAATAATATTCTGGCATATCTGATTACTGGGTGTACGGTTTATACAAGCATATACCTCTCAGTTAACAGTTAAAAATAGTCCCTTATTTTAGAATACTATATCACTATCTTATATTAAGTTCTTTGCTCAAGACAAACCGGTGTTTCTTGAGGAAAGCTCTTAAGCAAATACAATAGAACCATATAATGCTACTTATATGAAAGAGTGATTAAACCGGACAGGGTGTCAATATTACAGAAATGCAACATTTTGACCATTCGCCTACCAAGCTATAGTACAGGCAGAGTATGTGTTATCTGTAAGTTTACTTTCCAAATCCACATGAATAGGTATCTGCTGAGCAGTCCAGCAAGCTTTTAAAGGCTGCTCCTCACTGAGGAGCTGCATCTCACTAGAGCAGCTGCAAAGGTTGGCGGCATCATGGACTTCTTTTGAATACATCCATCTTCTCTGGAGGGAGGATATAGGACGGGGAATGGAGGCTTTGTACAATAAAGTCTGAAAGCTATTTTGACAAAAAATTGTGTATTAATCCAGGCACTTAAAAAATCAGATAGACAGAAGGAGGATTGATTCAAATCAGTAATAACTAGCCCTTATTTAGCATTTTTCATCAGTGAATCCAAGTGCTTTACAAATATAAGTATCACTTCTGCTATACAGCTGATGAAATGGGAGATAGAGAGACAGAGACCTCCTGGGTGTCCTGCAGCACAAGTGGCAGAAATAAGATCTGCCCATTGGGATGTATGATTAGGATGCTATTCTCAGCTTTTGGTTGCTCATTTGCCTTTTTTAAAGAAAAAGGAAGAAAAACTTTGGTCTACTCTCAGCAGAGTTCAAATTCAGAGATTTCTACTCAAGCTGTGTTCATTGCCAGGTTAAGGAATACATCAGAGCACAAGAGATTTACAGGACAAGCAGAAGTGCCCTAAAAGAAAACAAAAAAACCTACTCGTTTTTACCCAACAGTCCCTATGCACTGAGCATGACCTCAAACACAAACCAGACTTCCATTGCTTAGTGCTCCTATTTCCCTGGAACTACAAATGTCACAGCAAATCACCCCAAAAGGAATCACAGAGGGCAAGAGCCTCAGCACCTACAGCTGCGAGGGAGGTCTTGCTCTGGTCACTCCTTTCCAATCAAGGGAAGATAAATGGATCATCTGGGAGCTTTGAGAAAGCCGCAAGCACCAGAGCTATCCAGGTCACGGGCTTTCAGATGAGACCCCTAAAATTTCCTGTTGATCCTGGGACACTCTCCGCGCAGGTCCAAGTGTGAGAGCCCATCAGCCTCTCGTGGTCTCTCTCCACTCTCTTCCCCACCCGCCCTCGGTGCTCTGCGGCTGTTGGGTCTCAGCTGGTAGGGCCACATGGAGCTGGTGGCACTGTCGGGGGCTGGCACAGGCTGTGCAGGCCACCCGGAGCCTTCCTGCAGCCAGCGGGCACTCACTTTCAGCACGCGGTGCCAAATTAAATAAAACACAATTAACAGTGTCTGTTATTATGTTTCAAGGGGGAAAAAAAATAACTCAATAGCTACTGTTTCTTGGCTGTTCTTTAGAGCAGAAGAAGCCGCCCTGGTTTTCCGCAGCACTGCCCAGATCCGCTTTGCCGGCGCTGGAAGGAATGACAGCTCCAGCACTCGAGCAAAGAGCGCACGGAGCCTCCGCCAGAAGGCGGGAAGCAGAAGCCAGATGAGAGGCATGTGAGGGAACGCGGCGATCAGAAGCGGGGACGGAGGAAGAGAGGAGGCAGCAGTTAGTCATTTTCTCATACTGATCCATTTGGCTAGAAATAAGACATGTATCAATCTAGCATTTCTTTCTCCACCTTCCGAGCCAGGGAAAAGCAGCACGGAAAAGCAAGCACGAGCCCAAAGGCCTCTTCAACACGGAGATACAGCGAGAGCTGGTGAGATGCCGCCTGACGCTTCAGAGCCTGGCAAAATTCAGAAACTACTGGAAGCCTTCAGATAAGATCAGCAAGTAAAGGAAGATTATACTGATAATGGTTGCATTAAAAAAAAATATTGTTATTCATAATTGCTGCTGATATTTCAAATATCTACAAATTCTAGGTGAATGAACCATTGAATGAAACAGAAATATCATTCGCAGATAAAGAAATATACGAACCTTTAATGTGTTTACTATACATCTCCCCATTATGATTTATACGGATGCAACTCTGAAGAGTTTTCAATTTTACATTAAATATGTAAGTACAGACATTTTTGTGCAAAAAAAGGAGTCTAGCTCGCTCTCTCTCACTATGTGTATTTTTATCAAACGGAGACACCATGATTAAAAATATTTTAAGTCCTCTTAATAAAAACTCTGACAACTCAATAACAAGCACTCAATGGTTAAGGACTTCAATTAGAAAATTCCATTTTAAGCTGAGAAATTTGACACTCCAAAGAAAGGCACTTACAAAGCAATTACATTAATTAGCCAACACGTGTCATAATTTACCACTGCAGCTTCACAGAACAATATCAAGCTCCCAAAGCTGTGGTCCTGCTAAAGCCTCCCTTCTAATTATTCTTCTAGTAGTATTGGTAAGCGATGGAGCATCTTATGGATTCTTGAATTATCAGCTTTTTCAAGTTAATATACAAGGGGAAATCTTTGGTGATTGCGATCTGATCTTATTTTGGGGAAAAGTCCAAATTTTCTTTGGTTCCTTCATGAATTTACGCCTGTGGACTCTGACACCAGGGACTTTTATTATTACAACTATGAAGTTTCTGGTAGCAATGTTTATACATCAATGATTCTTGTTCTGTGAAAAAAGCAGATAGTGTCCACAAACTTTAAGGATGTTCAATACAATGAATAATTACTTAGTGCTTCATTTTCTACATAATAATCTTTTTCTTATATGTAACTAAATTTTTTTAAGCATTTTATTAATTTATAAGCTTAGTTGTAGGCATCTGTTTTTGGCATCAGTACACAGACTGCCTGAAGTGTTGATAGCCTGTGTCCTTAAACAGTTTCTAAGTGTCCTCATAATTGCTTGTCACCTGTAAAAGAGTTTAGATCTGATACAAAATTAACATATGGTGAACAGATGGACTCAGAACAGATATTTGTCAAGAAAGTACTCACACCAAAGACTTTTTGGCTTCAGCCTTTTAGGACCTTCAGAAAAAGTCCTACTTGAAGCTTTGAGTCATACTAATGAAGGGAGGATCTTGCCTCAATGACAACTGCACGTTGAGAAAGCTTATGATGCTACCTCCAAAGAAGAATCCTTACTTTTCTGCTGTCAAAGTCCCTTCCTAAAGGGGAAAACATGATACTGTTTCCACAGAGTATCCCATAAGCCCAAAAAATGTTACTTGTTTATAAAATAAAAATGCAAGCAGGAAGTTATTGCCCATTTTTTAAATTAATATAATTAAGAAGTTCAAGAAAATCTCACCTATGATGCAAACTCTACAAAATACTCCATTACTTACTGAGGAGGTAGGACCAGAGTTGTAGGCTGAGCTTTTGGTCTGCGTTTTGCAGATACTCCCATCTGGTTGGCAGAACGTTTCAAGGATTGCTGATTCAAAAGGCCAGATGCAAGCCCCGCATGGTACTGCAACTAGATAATAAAAAGATATATATTAAAATACTGGCCTACTGCGGTATTTGTGCCACACCTCTACCGTCTGTACCTCTTGATCAAAATGACGGCCAGGCAGTTAATGCCCGGTATTTCATATATTGTTTGGATGGGATATGATATCAACTAATATAGAAATGAAATGGAAATTATGCCACGATACCACTTACTCAAAGGACTTCCTTGAGTCACTAATTCTCCTGAAGCTTGGCCTAGAGACCCTAGGGCTTTGGGATATTTGCTAGCACCTCGCTCCAAACTGTTGCCACTGGAAGATTCACATTCAGTAGGTTTCTCCACTACTCTCTTATTTTACTTGCCAATGAAAGAAATTCTCACGTGAAGTTGTGAGATTCTGAGACGTTCTCACTCTCCGTGGATTTAGGAACTATCACAACGCTGGGTCTGCCCTCAAACCAACCTCAAGGGCAACAAGCTACAACTCACATCTGAACAGCTTCAATCCACTTTAAATCCTCCCTTTGAATTGGAAGAAGAAAATAAAAAGCTCAAGATTCAGTGTTAGACAAATGCAGTTCCTCGCGTTCCTCTACTGCCACAGCAACGCTTTCTTAAGACCTCTGAAGTTTCCTTCCAGAAAAGGTTAACAGTTTTACAAGTTAACAAAACTAATCCTACGACCCCTACAGAGAAAAGGCTGCAGGTAGGAACCGACCTCTTACAAACGTTCAGAAACTAAAGTGCTCTTACATGAAGCTATTCCACTCAGGACGGGCATAAAACAAGGAAAACAAAGCCTGGTAAAGCACTCGACTGCAAAAGGGCTATAAATATGGGAGAAACTGTCCAGTGAGCCAGTCTGACTCCAGTGCCAATGCTCAGAGCATCCATCAGGGCTTAACGGGCTGCCGCATCTCTCGGCGGCTTCGCCACGCGGGCCAGAGCACAGGCAGCTCCTACGGAGAGCCCAAGCACGCAGCAAGGGACAAGAGAGCCCCAGCGGCTTCGGCCGGGGAATTATACTCGGATTCATTTCCCTCCTACAGATTTCTGAAATGAAAAGAAAAAAAGAAGGAAAAAAAAAAAAAAAAAATCAATGAGAGCAATGGACAGCGCGCGCTTGAGAGGCGATGCTTCAAAGTGTCAGGGGCTTAGTTCTCAACCTGCACTAGCAGAATGTGCAGCGAGTGCAATATGCAGTGGGTTTTAGGGAATTAAAGGGAAAAGCTGCCTTGGCAGAGGACCCTGGGACTGCAGGAACGTGCTTTTCCTTCCCTTTTTTGCACCCTATTCAAGGCAGCCCCCATTCAGCCATTTTGTGCTGCTGACCCAGTTGTAACAGGTATTTCAAACAAAAACCATCATTCAGCCACTTGCTCAAAGACAGAGGTCTCACGGGTGCTAACCAGAAACTTGCGAACACAACCTTTGAAAAACATTCAAAACTTCCTGGTCCACTTGACATTTAATGTCAAGACACAAGAAAGATAGGAATTAAAATTAAATGCAGATATATTTAAATTGTCCTTGAAGGCTGATTCTCAGTGATTAACCTATTGTTATTAATTACAAGTAAATATATAGAATCTACTATGCTTCCAACTGTCAAAATCTATCAGGGCCCATTAAATATTTAACCAAGCCATTTTTATAATGGGATAAAAGGTCAAAGTTGGTAAAACCAACAGGCAGCTTCTGTCGAACTTGATTTACGCATTATTAAAGTATTATATTCCATAAAATATCTTTTTGGAAGTGCAGATGCTGGCTAAAAAGTTGGGAGATTTTTCCGGAATCATTTGTTTGAGGAGTAGAAACAGGAGCAAAAGTATTTCCAGGCAGCACCTGTATCAAAAATACTCCCAGTAAATAGGCCCAAGATGCAAAGGTACCAGTGGGTAAGGAACAGTGCACAGTGTTGATTTTCCACTTGCAAAACACACATGGAGCTGCCAGAATCAGCCATGACACCAGATCTTGACCAAAAACCCAGCAAACTATTATCTCATAAAATTATTGCCTTTGGTTTGACCCGGTTGAGCTGTTCTTGGGTCTGACGCATCCAACCGCCGGGCACTCGCGGGATGGAGTTTCCTGCGGGATGCTCACCATGCATTCCTGGCTCCCAAAATGATTAACAGCAATAGCTTTACCCCCAAAATATGCTAAATACTTACTGAACTTGAATACTGACACACGAGGTTGCATTGCAAATCATTTCTTTATCAGTCACTAAGGAATCCCCTTCATTCAGGGGCTTTATTACAGCAAGACATCCATGTCTCTCAGCAGTGGGGAATTCTGCCTGCTTTATGAGAAGCTAAGCTCTTTACTTCCCAAAGAAACACTCCGTTGTAAAACTTCAATGAGATTGATCCTTCTTCCCCAATACATGCAGATGAAACGTAAAACCTTCTTCAGAAAACGAAGAAATAAAAAACAACACGAAAATCAATTTATATCACTCAGCAGATAGGATATACACCAGTGCCAACTTGTACAGTTTTATGATGAGTCTCATGATAGCTGATATTTTTCTTAAAACCGGAGAGAAGACCCACACATCAAGCAGATGTGTGAATTTCACATTTTAAAGATCAAAAAAAACCTCTAGTTCTCATGGATGTAAGGAAAGTTACTGAAAATAACAACTGAATACCTACAAAAGCTTTACTTGAAGGTAAATAAAAATAGGTTACTTCTAAATGTCATTATATCCAAGTTCATGATTTTTCTATGTTTGCTAATGGTGATACAGTTTATAGCTTCAAGAAGAAAAGTCACTAATGTCACTAATGCTTTCCAGGTGCCAAAATCTACCTTTTCATGAACATATGAGAACTAGATTATACAATATTGGTTCTCAAGTGTCCTCATAAAGTGAGCTTTATTGCAATACAGAGACCACTCGGAAGTCTTTTTTTTTTTTTTTTTCCCCCAACCGTAGCAGGGCATTTCTTTTTATTCACATGAAATATCTTGGGCTTTCACATGAACAATTCAAATAGCGAGGGAGTATTAGATAAATACAGTCTCAATTTAGTTCAGTAAGCATTAAGAAAAGCTATCACATAATACCTTCTATTTACTTTCTCCTGATGACTCTTCTTTGCAAAACAAAGCAATCCATCCTTCCCCCCCATATCACACTAGGGATGACCACTACACTTCAGGATGGCCAGAATTCCTGCTACAGGCTATCTGCTAATCAGCAGCATTCAGGCCCCCTCCTTCAGCAGAACTTCACTGATATCATTCATCAAGCTGATATTTTAGCCAACACTATTCTGCAACACATGTTTGGAAGCTACATACATGGACTAAATGAATGCTAACTTAAACTTTCTCAAATTAAGGCTTCTGTGCTGGAATTCTGCTAGGTCTAAAGGTCTTTCACTTGCATAATTCATGCACTGGAGATTTTAGATGTGTTGACTGCTGACCAAACAAGTCATTACACTCCACTTACTTACAACGCCATTTAAAGTTGCAAGGAAAGGAGGGGAATGGGAAGGGAAATCACTTGGAGCATTTCCATTGATCATGTCAACTCACAGTTGAAAAATTACATTTACATATTAATATAATTTAAAGCTCTTTAAGCACCAATTAGTTTGCTTTAAAAAGCGAAAATGAAGGTTTTTTGGTTTTGACCACATTATTCTGCAGTGGCATTTTTTTGCCGAGAATACTTCCATCTAAACATTACAGACCACACAAACTGAAAAGGGTTCTTCCAGATTTTAAGTATATATGTGTGTATACGCACACACACACACACACACACACACACAGATATTTCCATTTCTTAGCAAAATGCAGTTTTACAGAAGTGGCTGATGGATACCTCTCCACCATGGAATTTTCCAGGTTTCCAGCAAATGAATGCATATTTGTCTTCCTTTAAGATGCACAGTATTGTGCCCCTCATCATTAAATTATTTCTCCCTTTCTGCTAACAAAGGCTTCATCTATTATGATAAAACTCTGGTATTTCTTTTGAAACGAGCAATGAGCAAGCAAGGACGACACTCCCACAGTTTCATCTCTGCAGACTAAAGTAGGCAAGAAAAAAAACATTACACTACTTTAATTGATATTTTTTAAGCTTTTCTCAGATAATGAGGCCAGTTTGGAAATTCTCTTTTTTCTAAACAATGTTTGATCATTTTAGGGTAGCTGAATTCTTGACTTGGCCAAAACAGCATCAATAAACCAAAAGAGCACAGTCTCCAATTTATTTACTCATTGGTTTTCCTCAAGTGTAACTGGGTTGCAGGCTTTTCAATTAATAGGTAAGCAAGACACCAGACTTTTGCTCTTGGGTACAATTAACACACATTTTTATTTTCTGTTATTTTAAACATTTATCACCCCAAACGCTTCCCAATTTAGTAATTACCCAAGCAACAATCACCCATCTATGAGGGTAACAAAGGCTAAATCCGTTTCATTCTTTAAATCCCTATACGAGGGTTACCGCCTCTTTTCCCAGACCCCTCTCCGACCTAAGGAAGCTGTGGCACTAACGAGCTCCCATTTCCCTTAAAAGCCTCTCGCAGGCACCTGCTCTCGTTTGCATCATCCATCGCATCCCTCCGATCAATGAGCCGGGAGCGCTCCGAGCAGAACTACCTACAAACGCCCCCTGCACAAGCAGCCTCACATTTCCGTCCGGCCTTCCCTGCCACCCCTGAGCTGGCAGACTGAAAAACAAGCTTAGATACATAATAATGTTTCTTTTTTTTTTTTTTTTTTAAACATACAATAGTACCAAAAGCATTGATGCATTTCTCCATCTGTTTCTTTTCATGCTTTGTCTTCACTCCACCCTATGCCCCGTTGCCTTTGAATTCAGGTTTTTGCTGAGAGTACTGTTTTAATTAGTGCGGGATTTCAGCCTCAAAGTGTTTGTCCCATATTTTTCTTCCAAAAACACATTGGCATTCTGCTGATGAACAACTGCATCAATAACCCCTCTGTTCCAATATTCCTTGCAGATCTTTGGCTTTTTGCCACACAGAAGATGGCACATCATCCAGGCACTTTCTTGAAGGAGATGGTCAAAACCTCAGCAAAAGCAACAGCACCTTCCTCCCAATAAAATCGGCTGCACCGTCCAAGGTCTCTGCAAAAGTCATTATTACCGCTCCAAGTCTTGGAATCTAGCTGCACTAGTGACAGATCTAAGATCTAGAGATAACATCAACACAGTGGGACACTATAAAGCTTACAGGGTTGGAGATTCAAAGAAATCTAAAAACTGATATATTGAAATATATAGTATTTTCAAGCTTTACCGCTATATTATACGTTCATACTTGTGTGCTACACTTAACGGATCACGCTGAAGCCTAAAGACCCAAAAAGTTTATTTGCAATAAATAAATAAATAAATAAATTCCTTTGGACACGGGGATTCTCCTTGCAGAGGGTAAATAACCTGTGACAGGGAGAAGACATCACTAAAACTCAAGATTAAATAAGCCCACTATTAGTATCTTTCTCCAGTGCTGCTGCACTGCCTTAAAAATCTAGTGGAGCTGGGAACTGAAGACACCGATCGTCGATGGAGGGAATGGCCTGCTGCCTTGGTAAGCAGGGATGCTCAGGCCTTCAATATATAAATCTGAAGAAATTTTAAAACTGGGAGGTAGAAACAAGGGCTCACATAAGCTACAGGTATAACACCTTGATTTGTGCAGTAGTGTGCCACAATTTGCAGCATTGTGCTTGGCTTTTACTGCTTTAAGTACTAAACTACTTTACACTGGAATAAAAAGTGGACTGCTCTTTTGCCACAAAACATCTAGAATAAGGTGCAGCTTATGCAAATCCAACTACTCCAGCTCTGCAATGAGGCAAAGGGGAAAAAAGGTCAGAGAACACGAGAGGGAAATCTCGTGTTATTGGATGCAGCAAAGCAGCAGTAACGTCTCTGGCTGCTACGCATCTTGGTAATATTCCCCCGCCCTCCCCCCCATTCATTAAATTTAATTATTTTAACTCGTGCTAACTTCTGCCATTCCTTAGTTTTGGTCACTCTCAAAATCATTAAAATGCAAAATACAGTTAAACTAGCAAATATCCACACTAATTGTCAGAAAATTGCTGCCAGGCTAATGGTTTGCAATGTGGCTTTACACAACCTTGTGCGGCCTTCCAGAAGGGGCAGTCCCACTTCCAGAACTGAACTCTAGCACAGCTCATCCTAAAGAGATGGTATCCGTGCACTCTGCAAAGCTGCCCCAGGCACCACTGCTTTTCATCCTCAGATGGTCCCTTTTGCTACTACATAGGATGAAAAAGGAGGAGGAAGGTCACATCTCCCCTCACCCCCCCCCCCTTTTTTTTTTTTTTTTTTTTTTTTTTGGGGGGGGGGGGGGGAGTTTTTTTTGCTTCATTCTTAGCTCTCTAAGCGTGAACTCGTCCTTCCTTCCCCCTCGCAGGCATCTCCAAGCAGTGCCGCTGCTGCTGGGAATGCTAATTTCCAGCTGGCTAGCAATGACAACCAGCAATAGCTCTAAGCAGCATAGTTAGATCTGGGACAAAATATATGCGGCCTATTTCCTTATAGGAATATTCTTCAGACAGCACAAGAATATTCTTCATCAGATTAATTTATACTCCTTCCAAGTCAGTATAAATGAAGCCAACAAAAATAAGAGCTACCAACACAGGTCACTGTTATATGCACTCAAAGAAAGCAGCTTAAGTTCTCACCTTCCCTTGAAACAACCCAGATTTTAGCACTGACAAGTCCCTGAATCATCATAGGTGGTTGGAAGTTAAGATCCCCTGCGTTCGCAGGGATGAGGACTGGAAAGAAACGCATCATTTCCCCCTTTTGCAAAGTGCCATGTTCAGCAGGGGCTGCCCTGCTGGAGAGCCCATCCGAAGCAGAGCGTTCAAGAGCCAAATTCCGAGGTGTAATGGCCAGAAAAATGAAATTGTTTCTTGTCATAAGGTGCAGAACATTCTTTTCTTCTCACTCAAGTTCAAAATTAACAATACATGTTTGAATCCTGGTTTTCAACCTCACATCAGCTTTCGGACACGGAGCAATTCATCATTAGCGGCAACGAGAGCCTCACTCTGCAGGTTCACTGAAGAATCCGTCCAGCTAAAAAACAACCTTATGCATTAACTAGAAACTGTAAATTAAAACCTCCTTTTTTTTTTAATCTCAGAATATAATTTGATGCTTTACATTATGAACTTTTAGGAATTTTATCTGAAACAACATTAAACTTGTGAAAAATTAGCATGCTGCATTTTGTTACAATATTTACATAAGAAGTCAGGCAATCATAAATCAGCAAACCTTGTCATAGACAAGGCAAGGAAATCATTTTAATTCACATTGCTAGAGGGTAAGATGTATTTTAGTACACCAGTTTACGCAATGCAGTATTACTACCAGCATCATATGGCCAAATATCATTTTAAACCCCCAAAACTTTTGTGTTACTTTGGTGATTTTGAATGTCTCTACTTTTACATAACCAAATCTGAAATGCCTAAAAAACCCCTCCCACTTTTGAAAAATCCATTTAAAAGATTTCACTTTATACATTCAAAAAACAAGACGACATTTATAAAAATTTCAGTCAAATTATTTCTTTAGACTTCAATGAGTTAAGTTATGAGTGCTTTTAAAAAAGGAAGACAGAATCTATCAGGTTTGATTGATAAAAGTGTAGCTTTTAACTAACACTGAAAAAGTGAAGACTGGCAACATTTTTTTCTCAGAATAATATGCTTCCTCTGCTTTTTTTTCAGCATACTGCACATAAATCAAAGAAATGTTAAAGAGGCCCATACATCACAAGTTGGCATTTCTAAACTATTTACAAAATCTGTAATAGTCAAGAGGATGGAATATATAAAAGAGTGACCAGCAAAGTTACTAAAAGAGAAAAGGCAGTTCTACCATCCTGGCAGGCTTAATTAAGGTTGGAAGTAAGTCTTCATGGTAGAATTTAAAATACTAAACAAATGCAATCCTGATAATTTAGGGTTACCAAAAGCAAGACAATGTGTTAGCCAAAGCAGAGATAAGGTGGATTTGAGCAACATGCTTGTTCCAAGATCAAGCACACGTTGTGAAAGCAGATAAAGCTACTGTTCTAACAAAGTTTGGAGTCAAAGCAGAAGCCCAGCTTGCACTACACCTGCCAACAGCCCCCAAAGCACCAGCTCTGCTGCTCAGATGCAGATCTATCAAATTTCCATATCCCAACATCTAAGCACACCACAGATTCTACAGATGAGTTTTCTCCATCGACTTTAACAAATAGGAATAATCTCATCTCCTCTGCTGAGAGGGAAGCCACGGCTTACCAAGAGTTTATCTGTCCATCTGTTGGAGATGTCACACTCAGACGAGAGAGTGCAAAAAAGCACGGAGTTGTTTTACAACGAAATCCAAAACTTACTGTAGTCTGAACTAGTGTAAAAGCCATATGCTTTGCAAAAACACCTCTTTTGCTACACATTTTTTTTTTTGCCACAGCACAAAGAGTAACAGTTCTAAAGCTGCTGGAATCTTTATTTCTGAAAATAGATCACATATTCTTACTCTCATCTGCCACATTCGGGTAGGCTAACTGAACGGAAACCAGTAAAACAAGGAAATACTACGCAGTGCAACCAAAGCTAAGACCCAGATACTCCATTAGGAGAAGTTACTAGCAATTTACAGGTGAAAAAGCAGCTCAGACACCATGAGAACAGGAACAGTGTGTTACACCGAACTGCAACATCTGCTGGAAGGGAACATAAAGCAGTTACTGTTTAAGACTTTCTGTAGGAATATTTCAGATGAAGCCAGGGGCACCTCAGAAAGATCTTTAGGAGTGAAACAACTGGAATGGACTTCATATTATTTCCATGGGAGCTTATAATGATATTGTAATTAACTCAATTACACCACAGAATTAAGAGCCTTTAAAATGCTCCCAGTCATTCATTACAGGTCTAATTAAAAATCTCATTTGGTGCTTAGCCAGCAACAAATACAAAATGACTGGCTAACCATCCATATCTAAGTATACATGTATTATCTTTCCTGTACTGTCTGTTTCGCTGTTGACTAGTCTGTGAGCAACATCAGGATTTAAAATAACAATAATAATATAAAGATACAAGAAAAAATGGTCAAGACACCACTTTGATTTAGGAGCCTCAACACCTGCAACTGCATATCCACTCACTGCAGCCAAAGTTTATTTCTAGTTTTACTGCAATAGTTAAGGGCTTCTACAATAGCAGATGCCTTTCCTCCCACACATCAATTAATTTGCAAATGCACTCAGGTTGTAGAAATAATGAAGTGCTGAATGCTTTTCTATTGGCAAGTTTTGCTATCAGGAGGTGGATGCTGTAGGCGAGGTGCTAAAATGCACTGCTGCTATATGCAAGCCAAAGAAAAGAGCTGCCACACGAAACTCGGGCCACAGCAAACTGTGCACATCCATTATTTCATTTACCCCTCTCACACTACCAGCAAAAGGAAGAAACCCTCTCCAGGAAGCTTTTTATTGTATTTATCTAGGAATTTATAACATAGTCTTTATAAGGAGATCTGGGCTTTGTGTTGACTCAAACATACAAGAAGAGGAAAGCAGCATTTTTTCCATGTTTTGTTATACGTGCACTAAAGATTGCTAAGGTTACCAATCAAGTGTTCAATACCTAAGAAATGCTCAATTTCACATTGCCCGGGCAATCTTCAATCAGTCTCCTTGTGCTGAGGACTCAAATCACACACTTTTTCTCCAGTAGATCCTGACTTAGCAGGGCACAGAATCACATAGCTGGAACAGCCAGTTATTCAGCATCTATTTGCACGCACAGAATGTTATTTAGAGTGTTTCACAATTTCCACATTTATCACCTCAGAGTTTTCCTCTGTGATGCTCATCTTACTTCTTTACAAATATTACTAAATTTATCTACATAATTCTTATTCCACTCATTTTGGGTGGGGATCTGAGGAATCCCACATTTTCAACACCACCAAAGGTGTTATAGTACTTACTATATTTAGAGTAGAGCTCCTATGCTCAGCAATTCTTCAGCACAGTCCAAGGAGGCCTTCGGCTGGGTCGTGGCAAGGTCTGAATCTTTACCTCCATTCTACCACTTGATGTAAAGGAGCAGCTGGTAGCAGTTCACTCATCTTCTGTCTCAATCAGGCACTAATTGAAATTGAAAAACATTTTGCCGGCTCCTTACTGGAAATAAGTTAAAACTGAATTTCAGAATTTCCAAATTAAATCCTAAGCTCTGGAAGACAGCATGTTCTCCTGGATAGAGGCGGTTCTCATCTCGAGAGATCAACTTCGAAAGCACGTAGGTAGTGAACAGCCACGGGGGAGGAAAATAAGGGTTGTGTCACGGTCTAGACTCTGGACTTGATCCATTATCTTTTCTTTTAAAAATAAAATAAATTGAGCTGGTTTGACCATACAGAAGGATATTAGGTACTCAAATGCTTTTTATTAGTTTTTACATGTCTCAAAAGGGAACCTGAAAACTAATGGGCACCTGGACAAATGATCAAAAAAATAGTAAAAGCAATTAAAATAATGCTTAGAATCATTTTAAGCTGTAATAGCCAAAAGTATGCAGGTACTAATAGAAGTAAGGAAATTTGTTGTTAAAAATGCATGATTTTCTGTTTTGCAAAACATATAATTTTCAGGCTGACCTTGTCCCTTTTAAATTTTTATAGCATCTTCAGTTCCAATTTGAGATTTCATATGGGCTAGGCAAAGCTTCTTGCGTTCCATATTAAAGGCAAGACACCTCCTTGGCATGATCTGCAGTATTAATAATATAACAGTACCAATTTCAAGAGCAGCAACGTAGCATGAGCACATGCATAGCTACATGAATGGAAATTTAACCACGTATATCATGAAAATCTTTAATACATTACAGAGGAAAAAAAAAAAAAGCAAGTCTAAGATAGCTCAAACACTACTTGAGAATTCTTCTTTTGCCACATAAACACATGACCTTGCCATCCTTCACAAGGTAACACCAATGTATCGGATGCAAGAAAACATATGCTTCTTTTTCCTGGATTCAAAATAGGAATAGAGGGGAAAGAGATTAATACTCGGGGCCAAACCCGCGTTTCTGAAGACGAGACTTGCAGCTGTCACTGTATTCAGCACAAAACGTCTCCACCCACACAGCCCTAGAACACTCCTGTAACTAATTGCCACAATGCAATCTGAAATGCTACTTTCTAGAAACAATAAACACTACATATTCTTTATATGGCTGGAGCTTTGCTCTGATCTTATCAGGGGAGTTCTAAGTTTAAGATTGAGGCGTTTTTCAGTTGCTGTGGGACACAGTTGAAAAACAGAGGAAAACCTAATTGGTTCATTTTTCTGGATTTCAAGAGAATCTGACACTCCTGACTTCTCATGCATCAGCTGCCTTGCGGGAGCTCCTTGATAACCCAATTACCACTTAAGCGCCTCCCATCTAAGCCACAAACAAAACTCCTCATGGAAACCCCCAGCAGAACTGACCACCCAAGGGATGGGATACACGGGACCACTACTGCCCGCCCTTCCCAAATGTTACTTTGGGCCACAGTTTCAGTTATCACCTTACTGAGAGCTGGGGGACACCGATTTCCATAGGCAGCAGAGCTAAATTTACCAGCCAGGTCCAGGCAAACCAGCACGCATCCAGAGTGATGTACTGTCCTCCACAAAAGCAGCTCCTGCAGCTACAGCTCGTGACACGGCCCACAGTTGTGCTGCATGCAAAACACTGGAAGTTATGGAAAGCAACTGGATCAGTCTGAACAGTGAAGTGAGAAGCTAAAAGCATATTGTGGATACAAGGAAAAAAAAAAAAAAAACACACACACATTTTTTAGTCTTCAAGATAGACAAGGAAACAACACTTAGAAGAAAAAATGTGTGCTCTTATGTTTAGGAATAGGCATAAGCTGGTGAATTCAGATTAAGTGTCCAAAAGTATCCCTAACTCTTCAGTAGCTTGTGCAGAGATCATAGGGATCTGTATGAGATGATGCAGCCAGTAACAAAATGTTACTCATGTAAGGAAACTAAGGAAAAAAAGAAACAAAGCACTGGAGGGTTTTTTGACTTAAAAATGAATTTAACCTCTCATTACTGTTTCTTCTCTAGCTTACACCTATGGTGAACAAGTACACTGCTCTACACACATCCCAAAGTTTATTTCTTGTCATGCCAACAACTCAGCAACGCGAACTGACAATTCATTCAACTCCAGGTTTTGCCTGAGGCATTTAAAAAAATAAAAGAGCAGGTAAAACCCATAAACGGGGCTGAAAGAGCTAAAGGCTCCTGGCGCACTGAGCAAACAGGAGCAGTTGAAAGCCATGGAAGGCTTCGTAATTTATACTACTGAGCCTAACGTTTGGCCAGTAAGGAAAACAGACGGCTCTGCAATATGGACATGGCTCCGTGGAAAGCAACGGGCACAGGGACATTGCAGTAACGTAGTAGCAAAAGTTTGTGGGGCCGCTGCTGCAGCCATGATAAGCTGAGTTCAGACACCTCAGGATATAGCAATAAAAAAAACAGTATCCACTGCCAGGATCACCAAACTTGAGGAAGGAAGCGAGAGCCCTGTGATTTGAAGGGAAAACCATGGAAGAAAGGTTTCCTTTTGACACACTGCAGGGAAAAATACTTGTATCTGAAAACCTGGATGTAGTCTATCAATGCTGCTGCTTCTACTTGCTGCTATGGTATAACAGCTGTCTCATTTGGATTAGCAAAAAATTTACTCACATCTGTATGCAAATGTTGTTGTCTACTAGATGGGAACACGAGTTTGAAAACAGCACATTTACAAAACATAACACTACAAAGTCCCTTGGTCTCTATGGACAACTACATAGTACCAAGCTGTCACATGAAACACCACTAATGAGATGTTCTTTTGATTCCCCACAGCCGAAAGTCTCCACCCATTAACAGTGGGCAGTCTCTCACTTCCACCTGCTCCGTTGCACTGCGCTTTGAACCGACAACACCATCTCCCAGCTCCACCAAAGGCAGGAGCCAAATGGATCATCCAGCAGAACAGCTAGTCGGTAGCCTGCCCCATAAGGATTTTTCACCTCTGTTTCTGTAGAGCGGAGCAGAGTCCATTCGTTCACTTCAGGTCTTTGAGAAGGAAGGTGCTAGCTTGGAGAAAACAGCAGCTTGTGCCCTTTATCTACTTTACCTGAGTAAATTAAGACATAGGGGAAGAAAAGCAAGGAGCACCAGAAAAGTGTACGTGGCTACGGAAAGCACAGTAGCACTTTTATACCTTCTTCAATCATCCTGAATTGTGATTACAGTTGACCTTTAAATCTAGTGGATCAACCAATCAATGGTACTGGAACAACGTTTTATACGTGCTTTAGGAGCACGCTCATATTTAATAAAAGGAAATGTTCAATGTCTGCCTGGTGCAGTCGTTTTATTTTGCTGGAAAAGTTACCAAGATTTGTCTCAATCGATTTTTCCTACAAGGAAAACACAGCATCAGAACTGCAGCATCAGCAAACACTAAAGGTCTTGGCTTCTTGCAGAATGAATGCAATATCAATAGTTATTAGGATGTATTCATAGAAGGTACACAAGAGGGATGGAGAGAAGATGCTGGTAATCTCACTTAATCCTAAAGCAGCCCCAAGTCAGGTTCCTTAGACTGTGGGAAGAAAAAAAAAGTATCCTAAAGTATCTGTGGGCCAAAACGTTCAACTTGGAAGTGGAAACATCTAGCAGAACTTTTAGTAGTAAAACATTTCTTTCTTTTCCCTTTAATACATGAAAACTTTAGCAACAAGGAAACCTTATTAAAGCATTTGTTTGACGAATCATTTCATCTCTGACACTGCCCCATGTTAAAAATCCCACTAAGGTT
>VZSV01000068.1:3402871-3429673 GCA_013398735.1 Nothocercus julius | reverse complement strand
AAAAAAAAAAAAAAAAAAAGGAAGAGACTTCAGCATCGTGGTCCATAGGGTCCAGAGTTCCCCCAGCACCATGTAAAGTTGGCAATGGTGCAACACTTGAAACCTTCATCCTTCCCACCCCAAATCTCCCAAAATGTCCACACACAATATCATCATCCATTTGTGTTCACACAGGCAACCAGACAGCAAATTCTTTTCCACGAAAAGGCACTAACAAATACTATTTTCTTCTGTCCTTGCTGCTAAGGCTAGGATAACTTTGCAATGGCTTTAATGCTTGAAAACTGACATCATATATTTCCCTCCATATTGCAGGATGTCCAAAAAAATGAGGAAATTGGACATGACAGGTTATCTTTTGCTTACCATGCATAAAAGAGCTTGCAGATTTGATCAGTTCTGCGATCTATGAAAATCTCTACAAAGAGCTTCAGAAGATGAGCTATACCGTGCAGCCAAATTAAAAAAGAAATGGCACTGAGCAAACTGAAAATGCTACAGTGAAATTTCTGAAAATACAGGATTCAACTCCAGAGCAAAACTGAACCATAAGGCACGCCAGAAAACTTGTTAAGTCTCAGCGCAGAGACAACTGCAGGGAAAACTCTAAATAGAACTCAACAGAAAGCATATGGGTAGGGCAAGGAACATTAGAATAAAAATCCCACTAATGATGAAGCATCCAGTGATATTCTTTTTTTTATAAATAGAAAAACATATCCAAACTGAATGAAACTCTAAGGAGGGAGGGAGAGAAAAAAAAAAAAAAAAAAAAAAAAAAAAAAAAAAAAAAAAAAAGCTATTGTTCTTTCCAGTGCAGCTTACTTCATGTAAACGTGACATTCTCCTTCATTTTCCCTGAATGAAAATTCTTTTAACATAAAGAAAAAGCCAACAAAAAGCACCCAGTAACACTGCTGTAGTCAAGAATGTCATGATTTCCATCAAAAATCTGTTTTGCACAGATTAGGAACAGCTGTTTCAAACTGAATTAGACTAAAACTGGAGAAAAAAATGCTAATAAAACCCCCAAAGCTATATATTTTATACATAAAAGAATGTATTTCATTCAGTTGTTTTATTGTAGTGGTCAGCCAAAACAAGGAAATAAAATTAATATTTGAAGATTTCAGTCGTCATCTCACAGACTCCTTCATTTTTTAAACTAAGTTGCTTTTATGTAGATTTATTCCTTTGAGCATTTGGAACAGGAGAAATGTCAAACAGCTCATATCACACATTCTTGAATATTTTCAAAGCATGGACAGCTTAAAACAGTTTAAAAGACACCTGAAGACTCTTTCTGCTCTAGTCCACATCCTTCATATTTTCTGTAGCAGTAACTGCATGTTGCATTAAAGAAAACATACTAAATTGCTAATGTGATAGAAAGATTAAAATAATTCACTTTAACCAAATACTTGCAGATAATAGTATGTGAATGTAGTTCATTCCTCTCTTTCAGCATGTAGCGCTAGATCAGAGTGCAATGATTTCAGGGGAGACACTGCACCTTCTTCTTCACATGCCTAGAAGGTTTGGGGTGGGTATTTTCAACACTGACTTCCACAGGAATTACAGTTTCATATAATAAATAAATATATCTGTTTTGGAAAGTACTATAAAATGTCACATTGAGTTGCAATTCCTTTGTGTCTAATACCTCACAGTATATAGAGCATCTATCTTATCACGACACTGCCAATTACAGAAGCTTAAAGAATATAACTACAACAGGCAAATTAATCAAGAGTGGTGCTGGTTTTGAATGTAACCTCCTCTTAAGCATGAGGCTGAATATCAAAGGCCATTGTGCTTTTATTCCATATTTTAACATGGAGCTGTTGTACTCTGCTTTCCAACCAAATTTAAGGCATCGTTGGAAGTGTTCTTAGTGCTTCAACATGTTCTTTCCTTTTCATAATATGATGATATGCACTAATTCCACCCAATAACTATTCTGCTTATTTCTGTCAGCTTGTCAGTATATCTGCTTTTGAAGAAAAGTTATCTGGGAACAAGCCAATTCACGGGCATAGAAAAAAAAGTACATTCCAAGAAAGGCTTTTTTAACTCCCTAAGACATCTAACGAGCACGCAACTACAGTCAGGAGCGATTTCAGCTTTCACATTATTCACAGTCTAGCTTTAGGCATTTAACTGGAGTACTTCGGTTCTCGACAAACTCAGTGGAACAGCAGAGCATGATTGAACACTTCACACTAAGCCAAAAACCTTACAAAAGAACACAACAAGCTAACTGCTGTGCAGGGTACATACTTTTTTGATCTTATCCCAGGAAGATCAAAAGTTTAAGACCAGCACCTCGTGGAATTGATCAACTATCATTAAATCTACTTTTATTAAACCAGAGCAAGTATTTCTCCCTCACTCTACTGTAACTGAACATAAGTCAGTGGTTAAAAGATTTCCTCTATGGTTTTGTTCTTCACACAAATGGAAGCCCTATATTCAGGGCATTTAAAATTAGATAAACTGCTACATACTGGGGCCAATCTTGTTTTGGCCAGGAAAATGATAGCACATACTAAGAGCTCATCTTTAACTCCAGCCTCCAGGATTTTTCACTCTATTTTTGTTTTTAAAACAAACTTATACCAACAATATGCACCACCGCAACAAAAGGAGCCCAGATTTGAGTAGTTTTGGGCACAGTGCTCATACTCATCCCATATACAGTGCCATGAAACTACCCAAACAAGTGGTCTGAATGGCATTTTGATTATATACAGCTCCTAACAAACATTATCTTCAATTTTATTAGCTTCTATGTGATTTCCATCTTTTATAGCCTATTTATCAACAGTATCTGATTAAGATACACCTGGGAAGAATCAAACTGCTCATATGCAATTCAGACAATTAAGTCGCTCTGTGAACAGTCTGATGGGACCGACTTTAGTAACTCCAAAAGAGAAGCCCCCAAAAGATTAGAGAGATGAGTGCACTTCTGCATAAACCAACAAATAACAGACACACCAAAAGACCTGACAACAATAGGAGAGAGCAATAGGGTGAGATCATGAAAATTTCCATTTTATTTGATTTCCTCTAGAAACTATATAAAAAACTTTTCTATATAAAGAATAAAAATGGGCTGCTTATCACCTCTATCAGTTGCTTTATATTAGTGTTCGTATTACTTGAATACCCTTCATATGAAGGCACCCGAACACTTAAACACCTTCAATTTGCCTCCGAGAAAGTTAGGCATAAAATGCCCTTTGAAAAATATTTTTTTTTTTTTTTTTTTTTATTTTATTTCTCACTCATAACCTATGGGCTACAAAGGTAGCCCATATATAATGGGTATTATATAGAATAATATATAGAAATACTGTTTCTTTTGCAACACACTAAAAACTGGCAGTTTAGTCCCAATGAACTGTGAATAATAGGGGCCAAACCTTAAGAATCTTTTTTCCTAACATCAATTTACAGGTAAGTCCTGCTTCTTCAGGTACACGAGATTCTAGTTTTGTACCTTATGACACAATTTAAGACAATAAATTAAGTAAAACAGAAGTTTTGATTAACTATGAGAATAGGAAAGAATAGACAAACACCGTCACATAGGACAAAACCAATCCTGGTTTGGGATTTTTAGTCCAAGCTTCCACACAGAAAGGAAACTGCACTCTAAAAGCAGATCTTCTTTTAGTCAAGAAAGGGCCAAAATTAAGCTGCCCCTGTCCTATGAAACAAAATACAGCTCTTTTCCACATTCTTTAATTCCTATCCCACTCTTGCATGCTTTTAGATACGTAAGGACTTAAACAGCTCTGGTATTTTGAACGTCTACAAACCTTAAACAAACTTAGACAAGGCTAGTGGGAGGACAAGGAAAGTTAGTCATGCTCCTTCTCTTTGCACAGTGCTCTTTGTTGGGCAACCCCAGGGCTCAAGGCTTTGAGAAGATCCTCTGTGCCTTCCTGGTGATCATGCACTGGAAGAGAGCTGGGCTTTTATTCTAAGTGGCACAGCCTTAGCCACCAACATCTAGCTGGCAAATAAACCTGAAACACAAAGAAACACTGGGTTTGATGTTTTCTTACAATGCTTTTCTTGTTCTGTTGCCTTACATACTCTTCAGTTAATTCCAAGACAACAGGAATTTCCAGTTAATCTTTGTTACATTTCTCAGTCTGCAACAGTGGATCCTGTCTTCCAATCTAATATTTGTATCACGACTTATTCATCTACACACTTCATTTTCTTTGTATATACATGACTTGGTTCGAATCGAATTCTATAGAATAGGCAAGTCTTTAAAATAAACAATGTAGCTTTAACCAACTTGGTTCAATGACCACATCCTATAGCTTAGGAATGGAAACTGATCACCAAATTGCTTGCAAATTACGTAATTCAGCCTTCCAGTGTGAACTATGCAGAATCCCAGCAGAGCAAAAAGAGGAGTCGTCGGGAAGAACCAGGCAGGCTCAGAAGGCTTTTGGTTCAAACCAGCATCAATCATTTCTAACCTGAAATAGGCTAAGAGCTAGAACATAAATACTTATCAAAACAAAGAGAGAAAGAAATAACCCAAACACTCATTAGCAAATAAAGGTGTTGCAAAGCATGAAATAATTCCCACCAGCTGACAAGGGGGCTGTGATTTATAATAGTGTGTATTGATGCATCACTTCTCATAATTAGGAAAAGTGAGACGAGTACTGCTCACAGCATTATTTTGAACAGAGACTTAAAAAAATCCTGTTGAATAACAACAAGCACCAGGCACAACAATAGCAAAGCATCGTATCACTCTCCCCGGCTGTTCCTGATTTGAAAGCAAGCGTTCTAGCAAAACTGAGTAGGAAAGGCAACTGCTGTTGACCACACACTGCCTTATTTCACAACAGCATCCTAGTGTAAATGATCATTATAAATTTGGAAAAATCACAGGTATAAAACGTTGAAACTACACAGCACAGTCCCATTTATCCCAAATTCAGATGCACCCTCTCAAAAGCAACAAAAAGATGCACGAGTGGTGTTTAACACTCCTAAAAGATGCTGTTTTGCATGGGATTTCTAAGAAATATAAATCCCATTCAACATGGGAGTGGATAGGAAATCCACCTATGCTTTTGAACAATTATTTTCCTGTTTCCTGAAAGCTTTTCTCTGATTTTTTTTTCCCCTCCATTTTGTTTTTTATTTTTAAACTCTCCTTCAAAATTCACAGACTTTCAGAGAATGTTTTTGTCCTGTATTTTTTCCTGCTCTAGTAATTTATACATATTGATAGATTATTTTAATTTCTACATCATTGTACAATTTTTTTCCTCTTGTTCAGTTTCTTTTTCCACCAGTACTGTAATATCAAAGATAATATGCATACTACCTGGATTTCTCACTCCTCTCTTTGCCGGTCACTAAACCCATCGTCCGATAAAAAAACCCACAATATTCTCCAGGCAGACAGCTGAGCAATAATTAATAACTCCTGCAGTTGGAAGCAATGAGGTAACCACCTGTTGCCTCTTCTTTAGAAAAAATAGATCATTAATATTATTCTGAACAAACAAGGACATTTCACCAAAACATTTGCCTAAAAATCGGAAAAAATTGCGATCCGTAAAGGGCATTTTTCCAGACTGCCAGACAAACAACATTAGTCACTAACAGGATAATATCTGGCACCTGCAGAACATTTCTGTCCAGAGAACCCAAGGCACTTGAGACACATTTAGACTAGAATCTCTGCTGAGAAGTAGGTTAAATATTATTATCCCATTTTATCCTAAGAAAAATGAGGCACAGAAGATTCATGCATCTTGTTCAAGGTTACAAGGAAAATTAATAAGAAAGGCAAGAATAGAATCCAAGTGGCCCAGCTCCTATTTTGTACCCTGTGTACAAGAACACACCAATACTCCTATCATCCATTTCTCCAGCAAGAGGAATATAAACCCAATTGCTTTTCCACATAGTGAAATAGTCCAAAAAAGAGACTCTATAGCAGCCTTGCCACTCAGCTTCTGTCTCTAAAACACTGATTCTGCACTTGCAAAGTCAATTAAAATACACTCTTAGGAGAACAATAGAAATATCCTTGAGGGGACTTAGGAAAGTATTCACTTTGTTTCAATGCAAATTTTAGTTTGTTTTTCATTATTCCCTTTGGTGAACAAATTAAGAGATTTTGGTCATTTCAAATCTTACACTATTTGAGTGAATGAAACCTGAGCAGAGAAGTTGGCCCCGCGTGCAACTGCCTGCCAAAATACTACAGCGCTGCATTTTTACAGGAGAAAGACCTGAAAGGACAAAATCTGGGCCATCTGCCTGCACTCCCGAAGAACTGCCAACATAATAATTCAGTTACACTGGCCATGCTACTGTAAAACTACATTAAATTCAAAATGTTTGAGCTCACCCAAAAATTAAAATTAATGTCCCTTGGAATGAGTATTTTGTTTTACAATCAAGGCAAAAAAGTTACTTCAACAGTGTTCCTCTACTATTATGGTTAGCATTTAATGGCATTTATTGTCATTAAACTCAATATTTGTGTCTAATCAATACTAAGCTACCCAAGGCAGTCTAACAAGTCTGGACTTTCTCTACAAGCTCTATTGATTTTTTTTTTTTTTTTTTTTGAACCCTATAACAAACACAATTTATACAAATAATTTATCAGGGAGCATATCAGGCTAATTTAATAAATAAAAATTATATATTCCTTTTCTCTTTTCTCATGTGACAGAAAATCATTTTAACCCGTTAATTGTAATTATCTCAACAGTTCGATTTTAAAATTACAAAAAAAGAGGAAGTTATGAAGTAATAGATTTAAAACCAAATATTTTTGATGTATTTCAACATGCAGATCAAGAGTAATTTTCCTTCAATATTTATTTGCTATTTTCAAATAAATTCACGAGAATACCTATGCAATTTTGCTCACTTAGAATATTTACACTACCATTGATACTGTATAGTCCATGCAAGTTGCTAATCCTTTCTTCTTACAAGAAAGTTAATAAAATAATCTGACCTAAATCACACACACCTAGATAATACAAATTCCAAAATGTTTTTTGGGGTTTTTTTTTGTTTTTTTTTGCTTGCTTTTTTTTGAACTAGAGACAATAGTGCATTTGGTAATGCTGTTGACATAATTTTTAACTATGATCTCATTTTGATAAAAATATTACCAGCAATTCTTGAACTATACAGGCATTGCCATTCGAGTTCAGCAAGAAGAAGAATGTAACTCTGAAAACAGAGGAGGACCCGGCACTGTTCTTCAGTGAAGTTCAACTCAAGGAAGAATTGTTTTAAAATAATATCACCTATTCAAGATAATAATTGTTCTGAACTTCTCCCGTTTATATTACCATTTCCTAAATCCTTTCAGTGCCTGAAAACACACTCTTTACTGTGAGGGGGTAGAAAAAAGAAAAGGAAAGAAGGTTTGTAGAGAACTAGTGCTTTCACTTGCCCCATAAATTCCACTAACACTACAGCCGCTTTCACCAGCTTGTTGCAGTGTGTTGCTATCAAAGTCAGTATTTTTAAGGCCTGAAAGTAAGAATGATTCTACGTTAACTGTTAGTTTGTTGGCTTAGACACTCTGCAAGTGTTTTTCAAAGCTAGCAAAATATCTCTATCAGTAATTAATACTCAAATCTTAAGCAAGAGCTACTTGAAAGCACCTCTGTACAAGAGGCACAACTTGCAGTGTAAAAGCACTTGCCTGGCTCCATGGACAAATAATTGCTGCGTATTTTCTGTTCCACTGGAGTCAACCTTAACAGACCCTGCCTCAGGCCTGCACGGGGCTACTGTATGCAAACGCTGTGCCAAGCGCAGAGAGGATAAAGATGTACATGGACAGGCAACAAGCTCACTAAAGCAGCAAAAGGAAAACAAGAAGTTTATTCCACACTCCAAGCATGAGTCCAAGACTCCAGCATTCCACAAACGTGTATCCGTCCTGATCACCAGCTTTGCTATAGCTGAACCAGCTAACGATGCTGTCACAAGCTTTAATAAATCGATCATCTATGGGATCACAATATAGACCTAATAACATAATCAATATTTTCTCTCCCACAAAGACCCTTCTCCACACAAGATTGGGAACAAATATCAAGAAATAATTGTTTGCTTAGTAAATGATGCTCTTACGAATAAGAGCGTGTTCTCATCTGCTGCAGAAGATGAGAAGTAGCCTAGAATTTCAACGGCCAGTGTATGGCCACTCGTTAAAAGAAGAGTGTTGGACTACAACAGAAGAGAGTTCTTCCCCTGTTCTGTCATAAATCTGAGACCATTCTTTTCAATTTAAAGAAATCAAAATTATAAACTGGTTAGTACTTCAGTCTAATTTGATGAATCACTTTGAACAATTCTTTTCATCTAAACTTACAGCTGAAGTGATCTCTCCTGTGGCAGTTTCCTGTGAATTTTAATATGATGCAATGAATCAGTTCCTGGTGCCAAGAAGTAACGAAGCATTACTCTGAAGGTCAGGCACTGATTGCTTTTAGTATCAGCCACACACAGGCAATACAGTAACCCCTGCAACTGTTACTATAATCTTAGATTTATTAGCTGCTCAGAAATAACATGCACAATACAAAAAAGAACTGCTGAGATGAGCATAATTACTAGACATAGAAATTAACTAGAGTTACTAGGCAAAATTGGTCTGTATTAAAAAATAATCTGCTGATTTCTAAGAATTTCCTAATTTACCAACAGTACTTAAGCTGCATTATCCATACAGAAAAATAACCTTTTTTTCCCTAAGATTATACCTTCAGGATTACATTAGAGGGCATATAAAGATCCCTGTGGGAAATAATACTTCATTACAACAAAGAACTCAACTTCTCTTAAAACTGAAGGGAAGGAGAAAAAAAAATAATCAGGTAGACCTAGCTATTGACTCAGGCCGTCTGCAGTTCCTCCTCCTCCTCCCCAAAGTCCAAGTAATCTACCTGCATGGTTTCAACCAACACAAAGTCAGTTAGCAAAAGCAAAGACAAAGCTGTTTAGCTCTTGCTTGCAAACTGATCAACTTATACTCCCACTGTTTATCAGCTATAGTGTGTAAGCTCTAATAATACCTGTAAAAGTAAGTTCCTTTACAGCTGCCTGTGTGTGCAATTAATACATTTGACAAGCTGTTGTGTTCCCAAACAGCTGCTTCTATTACATGGACAATTCCACCATCTGCAAAGCTATTGGATAAACTACAGTAAGTAAATATCAGGATAGCAGGTGCTAGTAAATAATGAGAGATGCCAAGATAACACACTTCTGTAAGAGAAGTTTGAGTTTTTCCACTCCACTTTTGTGTATCCCTGGTACAGTCACACTTAGGATACTCAGAAACACAGGGCGACTAGCTTTGTGACTCACAGGAGCAGTAAAATGAGTTTTAGAGCAAATGCCTCCGAAACCAAAACGAATGTAAGCCACCCCTGATACACTAAGCCAAAGCATTAGATCAATAAGTTGCTAACTGGAAGCAGGTCTCCTCAAAATACATAATCAACCGCAGTTACACAGATTTATTATCAGTAATTAAAAAAAGTTAAATACAGTTAGGAAAAGTCTAATTTCTTATGTCTATATTCACGTCTTAAATAGAGAATTTCATATTTAAGATTGTGAATATGGAATCTTCACCATGCAGCATTGCTACTTAACTCAAAAAGCTTGTCCATGCACATAAGGCTGAAACAAAGCTGGCTATCTGCTACGAGAAGCCTTGACCTTGCACCAAGAAAAAGCTGCTGATCTAAACAAATAGCAACTATCCTAAAATTGAGCCTCATGAACCACCAAGAGCAATGGTTAATATTACCCTAGTTGATACACGAAAAACTTGTATTTGTGTAAACAATTTTACTGTGAGAAGAGTTGCATAGATAAGCATAATGCACATTTAGATTTATGAAACTGAAATTTTATCTATTTTCATGTTATTAAAAAAAATTAAACAACTTGGAAACAACATGGTAGAACTTGGTAGTATATTGTTTTAAAGAACTCCACGTGGTTATGGTGCTTAGGAGGTTGGTGTCACTATGTTCTTCAAGAACTATCTGAGAATACCACTTTAAAAGCAAAAATACTACTGCAAATAGATGAACTAAACCCTCAGTTCTTAACCAGACTATTGTAAAACTGTGTTACTAGATTACCTTATGAAATGCTGATCTCAACCAGTTCAACACTAACTGCTTTTAGATTTTAAAAAGTAGCAAAGCCTTTTTTTTTTAAAAAAAAAAAAAAAAGTGCAGTATTAAGATATACTGAACAATGATTCACTTCTCACAAGACAGCCCGTTTACTACTGACCTTTTCTTTCTTACAAGTTACTGTTCTACCAACCTTCCTGTGTTTTATAAATAAACAGCACATATACTCAACATTTAAAGTCTTTCTGTTCATTTCCTTATATTTCCTGGATGTCCTTCTGGAATTGTACCATAGCCCCAAAACACGGCTCCATCCATCCTCCCCAGCAGCTGCATGGCTATTCATGCCATCAGTAATGCATGAACAATCAACGAGAGAAGAAAATGCCCTTATCTCAGCTCATCAAAAATACAAGCAAGCAAGCCACAAAGGGGTCACAAATTAAAAATTAAATGCGGAAGGCATAAAGTGTATTGACACATCACCACATCTAAATCTTCCCTTCCAAGCAACAGAAAACAATCGACACACATAAGAAAAGAAGGTGGCCAAAAGCTGTAATGAAATAACATTCATTTAGAAAGTGTATTTAGTAATGCAGAATTCAGCAGCTATATGTGAGCTCCACTACAATCTTTGCTGTGAATGGCAAAGCCAGCAGCTAATACCCTCACACTGGTAACAGCACATCCGCTATTAGAAACACAGGCAAGCTACCATTCCCTGGCAAATAAAATGCCTCCTGGGTGCTACAAACCCTAGACAGGACACAAGTTTAGAAGAAACATTAGGTAGAAAATAATTAAGTACAACTGGAACAGAATGTTTCACTTTAGGCATAAAACATAACTGAAGTAGAAGAATAAAATCCTGTGCGTGCATATAAATGTTCAGGAGAAACAGTACACTAAAGTTTTCTGAAATCGGCATGCAGTATTAGGAAAAACAGCTCTGGAAAGATGCATAACGCTAAGTTAATTAAAAAAAAAAAAAACAACCTCCACTAGAACTCTGCCAACACTATCTCATTAACAGCAGATACTTAAGTGTTAGGTGCTTCTATCTTTTCTGAAAGTAACAAAATAAATTTTTCTTCAGTGCCAATAATTTGTTTACAAGCAACAGTAAGGAACACAAGAAAACATGAAACATTTCTCAATAAATAAATCTCTACTTAGAAATCCTTTCACCCATTTTCCAGCCACATCATATTCCTATCAGTGAACTTTATTTTAATGTTAACATATACTTGCAATCTCAAAAGTGATGTACGAACATTATTGTGGGGGGTTAATTTAAAACTGAGTAATACTAGAGCACCTGGCTTAGTTTATAACAAGAAATTTCCCACCAACATCCTATGCAGCCTGAAAGTCTTCCTGGCTCATGTATCATAGTAAATATTTTACAGTGGAATGCTTTTGTTTTGTTTTTAAATGCTCCAAAATTTTCATATTTATTATTCTTGCTAACTCCTGCTGTCTTGGACAAAGTTTTACCTTGGAGATCAGGTGCACAGGGTTTTAGCAGCAGCAAATGGTATGGAAAGCCATCAAGATTTTTGGTGATAACTTCCCTCTAAATCCCTTTTCTAGAAATAGGTTTAGAGGTGACATGAGCTCTTCTCTGTTTTCACATCCCATTCACTTCTATTACAACATTTACTGTCAGATGCAAGGGCAAAACACACTTTTGTTTGACATTTACAAAAGACAAGGAGCTAAATAGCTAATGCAAGTATTACTGCACTTGGGAGGCAACACTCCTTCAGAAGAAACAAGAGAGCACCTTCCTAGGGCTGTAATCTCTCCACTCAAAATACCATTTTTATCTTTTAAAGTACATTGAGATGTACTAATGTACATCTCCCCAACTTCATAACAAATTCAGCACTTTTGACAGTCTCAAATACTCAGAGGTCTACTGTAGCATAGATCAAATGTTCTGTAGGAATACCAATTAAATTATGGAAGTCTATAAGAAGTCAGTTATTTAATATTGGTATACTTGTTACCTTATTTGACCATTTGTAGGCTTGAAGAAGCTGACTGTAAAGAGGTGTTTTGTCCTGAACAGGATCTAGGCTCAACAGTCCACTGTTGTGGAGGGGATGGTTCTCAGACGGTTTACCAACTAGATTGCTCAGACGCTCCAGTTCACTGAAAGAAAACAAAATAGAGCCTTTTAATGTCAGGGCTAAAGATACATATACCCAAGATGTATAGACCTGCTGCAGGGACAGCAATCATGCACAAACCAGGCATCTTTTGAGCAATGCTTTCTCCCTCAAACAACAAAATGCTGACCTGAGCATCTCCATTGATTGCAGTACTGTATGCAAGTAGAAACCCTTTTTCCCTACCATCAAGCATGCAGACATCTCATCATTTCATTAAAGAACGAGAAATTAACACGCAATTAATGTAAACACACATAACCGATATTAGTCCTAATCCTGAAGGTGATCCTATAAAACTTTTTAACTACTCTAATTAAATATGAGCCAGTCTAAGGTCACAGGCACGGAAGTATCTCCTGTTTTTCCCATGAGCAGTTTTTAATGTGCATGGACCTGTATAAAATTCCAAACTAGAGCATTATAAGCATCATTTTCCACTGGAGAAGAAAAAAAAAAAAAAAAAAGTCTACTAAGAAAATGATCTATTATTGCTTCACATCTCATTTGTCAAACATTGCATTTAATAATAACAAGAGTTAAGCAATTTAAAAAACATGCATTAATCAACTTGAGAAGAGAAATGGCCACTTTACGCAGATATAAATGCAGGTTTTCGGGTGTCACGACTAATCAGATACCTTTCCTTTTAACTCCTGAATATCAAATCCTATTCTGATTGAACTTCACAACTTCCACTAAATTAAAGAGTGGGATTCAGTCTCTTACATGAATCACTTATGAAAACCTCTAAAAAGAAAGACCCCAAATATCTCAGCTGGCATTTAATGAAGCTTATGGGAATAAACACCAAAGACCAGGGAACTGAGAGTAAAGAAGAAGCTTCTACACTTGCCTACCACAAAATTCACTTTTTTTAATAACCCTTACTCCAAGTTTCTAGGGCCTACCCTCTTTCTAAGGCTCTGATACCTTAAAACATTAATGAATGAACTTTATATTTCTTGATGTAAGTATACAACAAAATAAATGGAAGGAACATGCTAATTATGAATTTGTTGGACAGGGATCCCGGTCCATATTTCCATGACACAAGCTGAAGTTCACTAATATATTTAACTTCAATGTATTTTTTTTGTTTGCCTCCACTCACTATCCGAACTCATTACTTCCCAAACACATTACACAATATCCAATATTTGGATGCTATAGAAGTGATAACATTTTTAAGTAGTTATGTTTAAAAAAAAGACACATAAATATACACCAAAATGCCATAAATATATTATCTAACAAAGATTCAAGAAAGAAATGGTCACCAAGGTAGTGATAAAAATATTTAATTAGTGTTCTGAAAAAAAGAGGTTGAAAAGCAAAATTACCAAGTTTGATGATAAAGCTACTCCTAAGGTGGAAAGGACAAGGCCTGGCCAAAAAAACTGTTGAAAAAGACCTTCACAGTACTACAACACTGGATGCTTAAGGGCAATGGAGAGAAGCGTAAAACACTGCACACGAGAAAAGACAGGTCTGAGCCTATTCCTATCTAATATTGTTCAGCAACAAAATTTGGGGTCTATAGATAGCTCCAAAAATACTGGCTCCCAGGCTCAGATGCAATTAAAAGAACAATAAAGCAGCAGGATTACTTGGAAACAAGCAGAAAANAAAAAAAAAAAAAAAAAAACATTAGGCCTTTAAATCTTGGTGCACTCGCACGCTGAACACCATAGGCAGGTCAGCCTCCCTATCACTAAGCTACAGAAAGAAGAACTACAGGAAAAGACAAGAAGCATGACCAAAGGAAGGGCACAGCATCATGTCAGGAACAAGAAAACCTCTTTGACTTGGAAAGGACAGAAACCAAGGGATTGAATGGAAATCTATAAAGTTGGGTAAACATCACTAATAAGAATGACTGTTTACCATCTTTGCTAGAGAGAGGAAAAAACAGGGAACAAGTGTTATTTTCAGGCATCACCATTCAAACAAACTCAAGGAAAGGCATCTTCTACCTGCATGGGACTCCACGAATGCTGGAAGTTCACACTGCTTGAAGCGCCACTGGACAAACTCATACAATTAAAATAAATAAATAAAAATCAAGGACTATGACCATGAACAGCATGATTTCTTGCTCTTAAGTGCCTGAACTCCACAGTGCTCAAAGACATAAAGTACCCTAGGAAAGCATCACCATGCACTCACCTGGTCCTGGGATGGTGGCTCTCGTTAGGGATCCAGTGGAACCCACTGGACACTGGGGTGAACCCACAGGGCCACTGTCCCTGTCCACCTGTCCATCCATGTCAGTGGTGGTGGCCCCATGGCTCGGCACCAGACACCAGCTCACGCGGAGCCAGGCAGAGAGCTACGCTTGCGGATACTAACTTAGCAGTCAGAGAAGCTTGGGTAATAATAAGGTCATCCGTGGCCCATTCAGGTGTCACTGGACAATTTTAAGCAGTGAAGCTTTTATTCTTAAGTTTTTGTAACAAAGACTTAAACAAACAAGCAAAAACCCTAAAACCAAAGGCGTTCTCCCAGCTAAAGAAATGCCACCAAGAAGTCCTTACTAACAGTAATGAACAATAACAAACAATAACATCGGCAGCTTCCATCCCTTTGGAGATCGCATAAGGCAAACACGAGGGTAACCAGGAAGACCCCAAAGCGACGCATTTTCCCACTCCTTTCCCCCAGAGTTTCTCCGGGAGCTGGGGAAGCTGAGCCACCGAGGCCCCGCTAAGAAGGGGAGGCCCTGGGGTCCCGCCCCCGTCCCAGGCCGGCTCCCCGCACCAGCCTGGGCTCCGGGAGGAGGAGAAGGAGGAAAAGAAGGAGGAGGAGGAAGGGGGGCGGCCGCGAAGCCCCCGCGCTCACCCCAAGTCGCGGCTCACGGAGTGCAGGCTCTCCTGGAAGGCGGCCACGAAGCCCTTCTCGCGGCCCTCCAGCGTCTCCTTGTTCCGCATGCCATCCTTGAGGCAGTCGAAGACGCGCGTGACGCTGGAGCGCAGCGCCTGGATGGCGGCGATGGCCTGCGAGAAGGCCTCCAGGTTCACCCCGGCGCTCAGCACCCCCTCCGCCATCTTAGCCCGTGCCCCCGGGGCCCGGCTTCCCCGCGCGGGGCGCCCTGGGAAATGTAGTCCGTGCCGCTGGGAGCGCGGGGCATCCTGGGAAATGTAGTCCGCGCCGTTCGGGCGGGAGCGGGGAGGAGGCGGGAGGGCTAGGCCTAGAGGCCGCTGTGAAACCGTTAAAAATAGGACACATTCCCTTTAGGCTGGGAGAATTCTGCTCCAAGACAAATGTGCGCACTAAACTTTGTAAGACCAGGACTGTGTTACAGCCCCTGGCTCGATGGTGGTCACAGCTTGAGGTGACAGGACAAGGATCCAGCCTCCATTGCCAGCCAAGATGAGCGAAGTTCAGAAGTGCTGGCACATCCTGAGGGGTTTTAGTGCAGTTTTAGAGAGGCTTCTTGTGCTCTTGATGCAGCTACCAGCTCTTTCCCCCTCTCAGAGCACAGCTAAAATAAACAGAGCTAAGGTAAACAAAGCACTACCCCGGGCCATTTTGCCACTGCACCTGAATTAAATTTGTAGAAATGGCCTAGATTTCCTGTTTTCTTAGCTTCTAAAATAAATAACAGCCTCTTTTATGAAGGTATTAATTAAATTCAGGGAGCGCAGTTTGCGCAGCCAGCTCCTTCCCCCGTGTAGAACGGAGGCCGCGTGACGGGGAGCGGCGGCCGCGCCGAGCGCAGCTCCCGCACGCCCGTCCCCGCGCGGGGCCTCAGCGCCGCTCAGCCCCGCAGGGCGCGCGCAGGGCCGTTAGCCAGTTCCCTGGGGTGAACAAGGAGAAACAGCCGAGGACAGGAGTAGTTAGGAATTAAGAGCTTCCCCAACAGCTAAAGATAATGGCTGAGGTGGAGAGCAGGAGCTCCGGTTCCTCCTCTCCTCCTGTTTTCTCACATACGGGAGGAAAAGACTGAATAATCTGGTGTGCTCATTTGCGGGATGTTTCCTGGCCTCGGTAGCTAAAAGCAATATTCCTTAAGTGGCGTCTTACCCAAACCAAGGCAGCGTCCTAATTTCATCTTCCTTAGTCACTACAAGTATACCACAAACTGGCGTTAGGGATTTAAGGTAGAGTCTCCAAGGGACTGATTAAAAACAAAAAAAAAGCTTTTTGCCTGAAAAATCACTAGTAGAACATCAAAGCAAGAATCTGACTGCTGTTTGTAACATCCCCGCATCCTTACCATGTGACAGCTGTTGAGTGGGCTCTTGCAAAACTACTTGGGTGGCCCAGCATGGACTTGTACCCTCATCTGAACAAGCATCAGAACGGACATTTTTTATTGTCTCCTCCGGAGGTTCAAGGACCTGGTGATCTCCCTCTAAAAGGAGAAAAAAAAAAAAACCCAACTTTTAAAGCATATGTGTTATACCCACATTGCATAATGCAGTGTCATGCAGAGCTATGCACATAGCAGCTGCAGTCCTGGAAGCAGCCTGGTCTGTTGGTTCAGCATCCTGACCGCACGAATACACCCTGCCTCGCAGCACCGCTAATTAGCGCTGGCAGCCCGCTCCGCTAACGCGGTTATACTACGGCTAGCCCCGCTAGCCCCACACACTGCTGCGCTCTGCCACGTAGACAGACTAAGAGGGGGAATGGAGAAGGCTGCAGTGAACTGCCGGTTCCGGATCCGTTCTGCAGCTAAAGAGAGAATTTCATTTTGGGTGCTGTCAGTCTCACAACGTTCATAGCTCTGAACTCACTTGAGAAGGAAGGGGGGGAAGGAAGCAGCAATCCAAACTGGCAGCACATGCAGCCTGACGGGGAGGTGCAGCGGAAGCTTGTCTGGGGAGCACGGCTCTAAGATGAACCTTTCACAGCAGAGCTTGTTCTGCGACGTCACTCAGGCCACAGCTATTAAGAACCAAGCAGGCTGTAATTAATCAGCGACACCAAAGGGAAGGGATTGCTTTCAGAATCCTTCCAGAGGTACCGTAAACAGGAATTTGTTAGGGAAGAAAGCGTCCAACTAGAAATGCTTTCTCATTAAAAAGAAATTAATTTTGTCATCAGGAGAGGCAATTAATATTGATTATTGGGTTTCCTACAAAATGCACAGAATCTCTGAAGGAATGAGGAGACCCGTTGTTTGGAATAGCTGACATGCTCACAACCAATTGTTGTCTTCTCCTGCAACAGATAAAGGCTGATATTTATTCTGTGGTAAGCTGGACAGATATTCACCAGCAGGGCCACTGCATATCTTATCTTCATACTTCATTGCTGCATTCTTGACAGCAGTTCAGATAAACACAGTAAACCAATTTTTGTTTCCGTTCAAATTATTGCAAAGCTGAATAATGTAATTTCGTAAAATATTCTTGCCATTTTTATATTCTCAATATTTTTTTCAAGTTTTCAGCCAGCTCACCACAGAGTTTCCTCCACAATGCATTATTGAAGGACAGGAGAAGATCCTCCCAATGGGAAGGGAATGGATCCTGCCTCCTTTCAGACAGGGCTGGAATGGCAAGGTGTTTCCAGATAGGAGGAGCCTGGACCTTCAGTGCTTTCTCTTCACATTATTTTCCAAATCATAACCTCCCGCTATGGCCAGGAACAGTGAGCAAGGATCTTACCAGAACCTTTCTGATAGAAAGAGTAATATAATGAACTGAACAGACCATGATATAGTTATCTGATATAGTTATCAGATTTCCTGCAAGATGAATGGCATTGACCTTAGTATTGTTTTAGGCTCTCAGGAGAATTGGTTTCCATTAGAAATGGTCTTCCCCCAAGCACAGAAAGCACAGAAAAACAGTCTGGAGATCTTCCAGTCTGTTTAGGGGTCACTCTTACTGCAAGAACTACAATTTTTAGATGGCTATTCAGTTGCTTATATAGAGGAGATTCTGTTTTCTTTTGCTTTTCTGTTTGTTAATATAGTTATGAAGCATCGACATCGTACACACACACACACAAAAAAAAATCTCAGCATGTAACAGATTTGTCTGCAGAAGCACTAAGGCCTGGATAGGTTATGACTTTGAATTCCCTCTTTTCTCATGGAACTGGCACCCTTGATGTCAGTTTTAAGACAATTCGAAGAGATCTGCCGTTATGCTTTGCTGCTTCTGGAGCTTCAGCCTCTAGGGAAGTCAGCTTAACACCTTATCCCAGCACTGAATTTACATGGAAAGTGTAAAGCAAAATACAGAAAGTAAACTGTACCCAGCAAAATTCGTGGTGTTATTTTATGCATGCAGTATTCTGTCCCAAAATATGTCAAATTTTACTTGCAAAAAGAAAAGGCTGCTGTTTTCTTCTGTATGTGTGCTCTCTGCAGAGAAACGTACTCAGCTGCTTCTCTGTACTCAGCTGTACTTCTTTTCTTTAAACACCCAGAGATCTAGCGTGGAGTCTGATGTAAATCCGAATAGGAAGAAAATATCATTATTTAAAGGCTACATAACTGCTTAAAATTAGAGCTGTGAAGGCATCAAAAAAATACCAGAAGTCACAGATGGTTTGTAGATAAATTCACATTGCATTTAGTCCACTCAACATCTATAAAAAAACCTATGCTTTTGCCTTGCTTTTCAGTCTAAATGTTGATGCCTGCTCAAAACACTTCTTACTTTAAATTGGGCTTTGAGTCATGTTCTGTTGCCCTATACATTCAGAGCCTAGTCTGCCTAGAAATGCAGATTTCAAAGATCTGCACAAATACGTGTATTTTTAAATTATGTAGTTAAAATTTAATGTATTTTGCACATTTTCAAAATGACAGCTAGCCTGAGCAGGTTAAATGGGGATGAAATAGTAGAAAGAACAGCCAAGTAATTCTGCAGTATGCAAGTGGCTGAGACAGAATGTCCCACTTGCTTGTTCTTGATTATTTTGATGATTTTGCAGTATTAGAGGCAGTTAAGTTCATTGTTTTTCCTGTCTGAGGACTGCTTGATCAAGCTTTGACATCTTCTGTAATATTCCTATATTAACTGGTTAAAATTCCTTTGCCTTATTTCATTCCTGGGCTGTATTTTCAAATACTGTGCCTTATCTCCTTGTCTTTACTCCGACACCGGTTCGCTCTGGGGAAAACTCTGCTTCCATGATCATGAAGGGCCCAGATTTGATAAAACCGTTCCAGGGTCGCTGCCTAGTAGAAGTCAGCCCGTTTGGGGTATAACGTTTGGCTCCTTCTTACTTTGTTTCCTTTTCTTTCTTTCCTTCTTCTACTTGAAAATTTCTTTTTCGAGTAGGATTTGGCAGCAGGCAGGGGGAGCTTGAAACATGAATGTTTATTCAATATAATAATTGCTCCTCATTGGAAAGGCACATGAAAGTATTGGTTGGTTGTGTTACCGTCCGTTATGACGGTAAATCTAGTGGAGTTCATGGTATAATACATGGTATTTCTCCTCGCCGGGAGCGACCTCTAACATGTGGCTGGGAAGAGCTGAGGTTGCTTTTCCCATTCTTTTTCAGAGCTCTTCATGGCAACAACCACTGAAACAAGCTGGGAGGCCTCAGAACATAACAAAGTGTTCTAAAATTCCTGAGTAGTGAATATTATTTAATGCCAAGTATAATCTCAGGCCAGGAAGGCCTCAGATGAACCAGTTTCAGGCCTGATTTCAGCAATCACCAGCTTTAGTCCTCCTAAATACAAATGCAGCAAACTGAGCAACCAGTGCTACCTTCAAGGCTTTCCTCACCCCACCACCTCCTGCCAAGTCATTTGCTCTGGTACTTCCCAGAAAAGCCAAACTACTTCTCATAACTCTTCATTCTAATTAAGCAACTTGTTGGTTTTTATAATCACCTCTCCATAAATCAGTCAATCTCAACAGGATTTTTAACAGCTGAAGCTGTGATTAAGCATCAACCATCCTGTAACAGCAAGGTCTTATTCTCTGCTATTTAGGTTTTATTGCATACCTTCTTTATTTTTATTTTTTTTCCAGCTGTAAGAGGGAGAGGTCAACAACAAAAAATATAGTCAAATGTGCTTAAGGCTAAATGAGGGTATGGAAACATAGTTTCCAGACAGGGTGATCAGTTCTAGCAACTGCATAGATGGGTATTTTCTGTCAAGCTACTTCACACTCTTTAATGTTCATCAGCCCATTAAGGACAATAAGGACAGCCAGCCATCCTTTCCAACAGAAAGGGACAAAACACACAAAATAAATCAAAGTTCTGTGGGATATGCAGAACTTCAGCCCTTCAGCAGCTCAGTACTTTGTCTTGACCTTTCTTAGAGAAAGTATCTGAACCAAACTTTAAGTAGATACTAAAGAACTGCTTAAATTGATAAGCCTGTCTGCAGTCCTGCTGCCCACTTGAAGAATGAATTTGTCAGGCAGCTCAACTGAACTCGGGTCACATAGTCAACAACTAAAATATCATTTCCTTTAGCAAATGTTTCCTGATAAAATATCCATCCCGGTAGAGCTGACCTATATTTATCACTTATGAAAACACCTCTCATGGAGAAGGCAACTGTTGCCGAGATAAGAGTAGAATCCACGTGGACAGATCCTTGACGTAGAGGGGGACCATAGACGTAGAGGGGGACCATAGACGTAGAGGGGGACCATAGACACTTCTCCCTCAGTTACTGCCATTTTTCGCGGTGTGCGGTCCATCACCCCCAGTGACTTCCCTGCCATTGGGAAATCCAAGATCCCATGTCTAAAGCCACCGCACCGTCAGGAGGAGCAGACCCAAGAGCAGAGCCAAGGAGCAGGCGTGCAGGGCATGGCCCTCCTGTGGCTGCCCGGGCAGGCCAGCCAAAGCCCTCCCGGGCTGGCAGAGCTCTTGCCAGAGCTCTCTCCAGCTTGCTCAGCAGATACAGAACCAGCTGGATTTCCTCCAAAGGCTGCCAGCCAAAAGACTTTGCCTTATACCTGGGCCAATATGGTAAACTCTGTCCAGTTAGCTGAGGAAAAGGTCAGAGATGCTTCAAAGTAGAGAAAGGCCATCGCTGGCAGCAGCTTCCAATTCAGAGAGATATATTATCCCCCAAAGAGTAGGGGAAAAATTCCTTGTTTATTTTATTCTGCATATTCCACTTAAGTAACCTTGGTGCATACATCCTGTGGCATTGAGCTATGTTTCAGCAGAAGCAAAATACGGCCAGTTCTTTCTAAAATGAAGCTTCATTATTTTTCTCCTCCCTAAATGAAAAGGCTAAACAGGTGACCACTTCCTGGAATCTGCAGGTCCAGTTGCCTACTTCAGTGTTTAAGGTCTCCAAAAAAAAGCAACATTCATCTTCCATCTTAAAAAAGTAAAAAAAAATGGGGGGGGGGAAGACAGAAAGAAAAGATTTTCCTTCTCTCTAGAGATTATTTAGTGCTCTGTTATTGACACTGCTTCTATTGAATGATTTAAAGATAAAAATGCAGTGTATTCAAGTGGCCATCATTTTTCATCGTCACTTAGTGACAGTACAGCCTGTAGTCAATTGCAGCAGATTTATCTTTTCTGCTATCGATCGTGCGTGGGGCTAAGCTGCTTGCAGATACCTGGCTGTATCTCTTCTGCACTGCCGCAACAAATGCAAAAGGAGAGGGCACGGGCGGTGCCAAACAATCTTGTTTCCATTCTAGAGCTGTTTGATTATTTCCATTTAAGTGGCGAGATAAACTACGAGGAGATAATTTGTTTATGGACACCAGGCATTTCCTGCCAGGAGAAAAGAGGCTTCATACACAGGCGGTTTCTCTGTGTGGCTTGAGCAAACTGGCGAACTGGCTTCAAACACTGGAAACAAATAGAAACTTCAGGTATCAGAAGGAGATCTTTCGGGAAAAGCAGGGCTGCCCTTCAGTTGCCTAAAGCAAACCTCCCATTACCTCCCATGCTGAAGTTGCTCTCTTGTCATCTTGTGAATGTTCCCATCACATCCACTTTTTAAAGCCAACAGAGAAGGGAAGGAATAAACCCCAGGTTTTGGTGCATTCCTGCCTCCCAGGCTACACACTTTCCAGTCTTAAGAAACAAGGATTAATTCTGGTCACCTTCCAAATTTAGAGAGAGGCTGAAGATAGAAGAACAAACAAACAACATGCGCACAAAAAACCCAGCACATATTAGAAGCAACGTAGAACCTGATGGTTCTCAAGCTCTACAATACTGGATCCCAGGTTCCTGTCTCAAACCCACCTCCTACTTTAAACAGAGCTAGGCTTGTATATATGCTCTTCTACACTTAAGCCAAATACAATGGTAAGTGCTGATACAGAGGCTGTGAATTTGATGGCTGAATAATGCTTGCGGGAATCCTTAAGAGACCAGGAAAGCTTTCTCTAGCAGCTGTCATGCACCTCCCTGATGGATCACAGCTCACAAACCATAAATGCACTTAATGTGGGGAAGGCAGGACCTGGTCTCCAACTTCCTCCAGCAATTGCTGTGTTATGGAGCTAAAAGGGTCATTTGTGCTTATTTCTCTTACTAGGTAGTAACTCAAATGTGACCTAGACAACTTTAAAATTTCTGTATTTCAGGTGCACATTTTATGTTTTAAATACAAAAGGTGGAAAAGAGGCACACAAAAGACTTCAATGAATGGACAGACTGTGGTGTCTCAGTGCTATTTGCAGCTTTCTCATCCAAGTGATGCCAATGATCTGTGAGTTAGTGCTTTGTATACTCACTGGAATACCACTAGCCAGTAAGAAAAGCATAGATAAATCCTTTTCCAGCTTTTATTCCCCAGTTACTTGATGCCTTTTCTTTCTTTTCCTTGGGAGTTTTATTAACTATCACTCTAAATGTAGCAAGACCTGAACAAAAAAAGAGCCTGACCAAATAGCAAGAGCAAAGGACCTTCTAAGAGCTTCCTCTGGAACTGCACCTGCACAGCAACGTTTTTAACAACCAATCAAGGAAGCAGAAATTAGCATTAGAGCAATGGGACAAGTTCTCATGCAGCTCAAAGCTGTTTATTCCAGAGTTCCCCTAGACTTTCATGTCACTGTCACTTAACCACAACCCTCGTTGTGACTTTAGGTGATAAAGTTAGTTTGCACATCCTTTGCACACAGGAACATCACTGGAATGTTGTCAAACATTAATCTAAGGTTAGACATTGTGCATAAGAACCTCTGAAAAACAACCTAGTGGTACTTGGTGTAGTCTTGGGCATACCAGAAATACTGAGCTTTTGAAATCTCAGCTTGAATTTTTTAATTAAAATATGTTCAATGGCTTTACATTTTTTAGTTGGCCTGTAAACTCTGTGGAATGAATGAAGCCCACATCCCTTGCAGGCATTTCCCAGAAAGCCTATGGATTAGGGAAGAAGCACTAGCCTGAACAGGGAGTCCAGTTTCCTTCCTTGTGCCTCCTGCTTTTATTTCACTGCTGCTGCTGGGAAGACTCAGCAGATTAAACCACAGAACACCAAAAAGTCCAAGACATAGTAGCTCATTTTCAGGAACTTCATCAAGCTGAAAAATGACATATTTATTCTAGAACACAAGAACAAGCAAGCTATACAAATAAAACACGTAAGCACAAGAGCACCAGAAGCATGAAGCCTACAAGTTTCTTGCCTTTCTCTTGTTCCCTCTTAGTCACAGGATTCTGATTTCTAATCACTCCAAGAAGGACCTTTTTCTACAGAGATTCCGTCTGCAACCAGCTCAAGCTTCCTTGTCATTTCCTGATCCAAACCCTTTTTGATTAATCATCTTAAAACAGGTTTATCAATCTGTTCCCAAGCCCATACATGGGAAAATACATGCTCAGCAGAGATTTCCTCTATAACTTTATCTGCTGCACTATTTTCAACTGTTTCAAACTGTGCCAGCCAACTCTTGCTATTTGCAGACGTGGGAGATGGGATTCTAAACCATGAAGATTAGCCAAGGTAGCTATATGAGTGTAGTAGCAAACGGATACTTCTACTGTAGTTCATCCTTTTTTTTTTATTTTATTTTATTTTTTTTTATTTTCAAATAAACTGTGCTAGCAGAAGGACTTGTACTGCATTGGCAGGAGAATTTTGTTGATAGGACATTACTTTCACCCTGTGCATTGCAAACCAATATAAGAATGATAGCCCAAGTTTCGACCAGGCTGAGTTGTTTTCTCTTCAGTATTCACAGCTGCCAAAAAAAGGAATATGATCACTGTCTTCAGGAATGAAAAGCAGCTTAATTTTGTCCCCCAAAACAACCTGTGCTTCTGATCCATTCCCAATTCTTTTTCTTGCAAGGCTTTCCTGCACAGATAACAGTGTTAAACAAATTAGCAAATTACTCCCTCTGCAAAAGCCAGGTCATATTTCACCATTAGGGAAGGAGTCTGCTTTTTGCTTGGGTGAAAATAAATCTGCAATAATAGTATTTGCTATCATTGGTGTCTCAGCAATCCCCTCTCCAAATAATGCTTCTTTTTTGAAAAAAAAAAAAATCAGCATTTCCATCTTAAAATAACATCAATAATTACAAAATTCACTGTATTATTTTAGGCACTCTTCTCCAGAAGTGACAGAAGCACATAGATTGAAACTGTTGCCGAAAAAATTGCTGCAAGGTAAGAAAAACTTATCCGAGTCTTGTGTAAGTGGCAAAAAGCAGTGAGATGTGCTTTGGAAACAGCCACAAGGAGGTACAAAAGTTTCTAATTCTCTTCATTTGCTAAATGCATTTTGGTATCATGATTTCATGGTGTGATATTTTGGCCCTTCATTTGGGGTGTTACACTGCAATATTGAAGTAAGGGCTCATGCTCTGAAATCTGCAATCTGGTGCCCCTCTCTAGCTGTCATACTTGATTCTAGACAGAAGAAACCCAATAAAGCATATTGATCCAATTCTGTCTGATGTGTCAGTTAAAAAATAGTCCTTTATATGTAAACAAATCCTTAGCAGAGAGAGAGAGAAAAAAAATCTTCCAGAACTTCCTCTCCTTATTGGAGATTTTTTCTCATTACATAATGAGAATATTTTTTATAAGTTTTAGGAGATCATATCACTGACCTATTCCCTTTCTATTACCTGAAAAATCACCCAGATTCTCTTGCCCATTTAATAAAAAAACAAAAGCCTTACAAGCCTATTAGGAAAACAATATTTACAACAAAGCACCAAGGAAAATACTCCCATTAAATTTTACAGCAATTTTCTTGGAAGAGTCCTCTCCACTGAGAACAGCTGGACTTAATTGCAAATGAGCTGACTGAAGGAAGTACATCTGATTGCAGATGTAATAAAATTCATGCTTGACACCTTAATTTTTTAAATATATATTGGCCACCATCAAATCACTGCACTTGCTGGTTTGCAGGCTAAAGCTATCAAAGTTCTGGCAGCAGAATAGACTGGAAACGGAAAAGCTTGTGGAGTCCTTCAAAGCCTAGTGCTTAAGACACAGCTTTTTAATGCTATTGATTCCTAACAATCAATATTTTTTTCAATAAGAAACTCTCATATTACCCCTCTTCCCAACCACCCTTCACAACGAACTTAGTTAGGATGAAAAAAAGCACTTAGTGGCTTTTTTTTGAGCTCCTTCTTGTTTTCCTCCATGCTCATTGCGGCCTCTTTTTCCTTACAAAGTTCACCTCCCCCTTCCCTGGTCTCAGACTCTACGGTGCTGGAGAAGAGTAGGCCAAATTCCTCTCCTATGTAAGAACCTCACATCAGGCTATAAATTCACCTAGAAAAGCCAATTTCTTTGAAATTAATAAAACAGCAGTCACACCAACTTCTTGCCTCAGCAAGAAGAAAAAGCAGACTTCTGTTTCTTCTTCAGTCATATTGCATCTCTATGACTAACTTTGCAAATAGTGAGCTTCACGAACAAGGCCTTTATGTACCTTTTTTACCATTAAACTTGCAGCACAGAATCATTTCTGTTGGAGTCTTACATGATGACTTTTCAAAAAGTAGGGCAGGCTGACTCCTTTTAGAATACACAGCCCTTTCACATCATGAGAAGATGAAAATGCATTTAAAGTCAGAACTGGGGGCATCAGAACTGCAATTGCTGCCTGAGATTGCTTAAGTACTGAGTTTCCTTGCTGACTAATTGCATGAAAATTGTTTCAGCTGGAATCCGTAGTGAGGGAGCAGCAGCACTGGTGTTTGCTGGCAGAGCAGTTGTTTAACAAGGAGATGGAATAAACACTAAAAACTCCCCGATTCCTCCTGTGATGGAAATATATAACCCTGTTCCTCTTCAGCCTGTGACCCGAAGAGTGGGATTATCATCCACTTCTCAATCTCTATTCAGTGTTCTGCCCAAGAAAGCACTGGGACACCCTTCTGATTCCCTCCTGTCTCTTAACAGGATTGTTCCTGGAGAGAAACACACATTTCTGCAAAAGGAAAATAATTTCTTTTCATCAATATATTGTGAGCTAAAACTAATGATTGATGCTTAGTATAAATGGAGCCTCCTTTCCTTTCTTCCCCTCCCCTCCTCTCCCTCTC
>VZSV01000068.1:3364111-3399257 GCA_013398735.1 Nothocercus julius | reverse complement strand
GAGGATTGCTCTTGCACAGGGAGAGTATGAGCATTTAATAGCAGCAAGCCAACGCACCACACTTCCTCTCTGGAGCTGTGGGTTCTCAGCTTAAAAATATAAAGTTGCAATTAACTGTTTGCATGTTTATAGCATTTTTGCAGATTAACCTCTCCACAGAAAGTTCACCTAATGCTAAACCCAGGTACTTCTGGAGTGGAAAATAGTGGGAGTTTAATAATGCATAGCAACTCCATGCAAGAACTCAAGTCAGGAATATTATACAGAAATAAAAATGCAGGGGCAAAGTTCAGAGGGAGCAAACTCAGTTTCTCTGGCTAAAATTGCTTTACGTAGCCCAGCTAATAACCTGCCTCACAAAGCTGTAGTAGCCTTGTAAAAATATTACGAGTAGATATTACAAGTACAGTTCAGTTCTCTATCTCATCTTACAGCTAGCATCTTCCCGAGCACACTGCCTCCCGTCTAATACTACAGCATTAATCCAATATTGATTCTACGGAAACAGAGCTTCTGAATCAGCCGGGCAATGTTTCCTTGCATAGAGGGCTTCCACTGCGATGTGTCCTCGAGGCACAGACCCAGCAGCCCTGCTAGCTCGTGTGAGCTGTAAATATCACGTTGCAAGGAGATGCGGGGGCAGCCCATCGATCCCATGGTCTCAGCCCTGTCCGCTGGGAACGTATCCCTTACACAGCTTAGCCTGGATGTCAGAGAGCTACTGTGGGCAAGGGAAATGGCTCAGAAATAGATGAGCATTTTCCTGGGTTTTAGGGATTTTTAATTATTGCTAGAAAATGCCATTTCCATGCCTGGCACCGAGCCCCCAGTGCTGTTTGCCTTTTGGGAGGCTGCAGTGGAGAGGCACCAGCTGTCACCTGTAGCCCTGTCAGTGGGGCTCCTGATGGGGTTTAGCATCAGCTGCCTCCCGTGCATCAGCTCGCGGGTCCCCCCGGCGGGGTTCGGTAGCAGCACCTGGTGCTGGTACGCGGCAGCTCCCAGCACCTTCCCTTGCGATGAAGATGTCCGGTAAGAGGCAAACGGACAGCGGGTACCACCAGTGCAAGAGCGGGTAGAAACCACTGAGGAGGAGCCCGGGCATTCACTGACCCTGGATATCTCTTGGTTGGACTCCACTTCCCTCAAAACTCTCTCCTGGGGGTTGAGCTCTGAGGAGATAAATTTGTCTGTTGGCCAGCGCAGAATAAGAGGTAAGACTTCAATCCAAAGTCCCGAAATCTTATGGAAATTTGCCCATGCTCAGTGTGGAATTTTTAATATAAAGAGGAAAATAGATTTGCCAAAGAAGTTTCTCAGCTGGCAGAATGAGCTGTAGCAGAGAGCACAGCAAAGGGGATGAAATGGGCTGGAGACTTCGGCACCGCGCTCCGAACGCATGGGGTTTGTTGGAGAAAAGCGGTTTCTCTCAATCTTCCTGTAAAGGCATTTTCTTCTGAAAAGAAAGACAGAATATTAATGATGGTCTCGTCTTATTTTCAATAAATGATGAACCTTCATGTCCCATGAAACACAGAAGTAGAAAGCTGCATTCTATTATATTCAACAAAGTGTTTTCCCCCCCCTTTTAAATACATTCATTATCAAAGGTACAGTGCCCTTGAGAAGCTGAGACAGTTTCTTGTATTGCTCTGCAAGGAATTTAAGACACTTACCAAAGTTTTTACGAAAGATGCTGCAGAGATATGTTGTGTGTCTTCCAAGACCCCCCCAATCCATCTATTCAGAGCTGACACTTGAGCTGTAAAGAGACATCCCTGTCAAGCCACTTACATCCTGCATATCCGATGAGATGGCTCTCCAGCTCCAGCGCACTGGTTCAGGAGCTGGAATTTAAAGCAGGAGGGCTCTGGACCTCTCATCTCAGATTGTCTTGGCTCCATGCATGGAAATCACACTGGCAATAAGGAAAGTTCAGCATTTACATTGAATGCATAGTATATGACAGCTTGAAAATGTGCTGGTAAGGAAAAATCTAGCCAGATTCAATGCTGTTTCCATCCTGCTGCTTCCCAAGTTGTGGTGCTGAGAGTCTGGGGGAGGGGTGGTGTCTTGGGAAGCAAGTTATCCCTGTAAGTCCCCTGCTCTTGGTCCCCCATTCAGCAGTGACTCTTAGGAAAACTCTCACATTGGTGTGCAGCACACAGCTCTGCAACGCAAAAGAAAGCCAGCGGTGTCAGATGGCCCGTTTCTGGAATTTAGCCCTAGTGATAAGATTCAGTTGATCCCTTAGACATGTATCAGCTATTACTGGTTTCATCTCATGATTCCTCTTTTTCTTTTATAGCTCCTATCTTGACTATCATTTTACTTTATTAATGCTCTAACATCTGCCTGTCCTTTTGACATACTGATCACTAGCCCATATATTATATTCATTTTTAATGTGTGTTATTCCCTCACACATGGCTTAAAAGTAGGAACAATTAATTAGCTCCTCAGAAAACACCAATAGACTTTGCTCAGTGCTACGCAGTCCTAAGAGAGGAGCTCGACTGTCTCCAGTAGCTTCTAGCCAGTAACTGAAGTAGCTGGAAGTGGATGCTTAAGCTGACAGGCAGCTTTCTACTACCATTACATATTTCAAAAGCAAGAACATCATTGACATGTGAAGCGCATATGCTGGTCATGATGGGGACTAGAACAACTCCATCTTTATGCCAGTTTTGTCTGTAATGATTTCTCACCAGCAGCCATATAAAAGGACGTGGAAAACCTGAAAATGGATGTTAACTATGCATTTTCTAAACTCTCTTGGTTAATGAAGCTTAATAATCTCCATGTACCAACAGCTTGATTGTGCCTGCCAGGGGTCACTAGTTAAGTAGTTCTCCCCATAAGAAAAATATCCCTGTGCATAACACAAGCATAATCTGCATTTACTAATTCCCGTGTGGGAATGACTGCATTTCTTAGCATAAGAGTTGCTCCTCGCAACTCAGCATAAGTTCAGCTTCTGCAGAAAGGCTTTTCTGGTAAAGAACTTGCAAATCCAGCTCCATTCCAGGGGCAAACATGAGGTTAAGCTTTCCCTGCACCTCCAGGACAGATATCATGGGAATGGTCCCTCCCTGGGCATTCTCAGCAGCTGCGAATCTCCAGCGGTGCCCCAAATATGCCCCTTCTTAGAGCAGGGGCCACCGCCAACTCCTGCAAGGATTTTCCTGTGTCTGCTCCACGGAGAAATCTATCTGAGGCGGAATGTCGCAGCTCCAAGGAGTCCTTGAGTCAAGTGACCTTGGCTAGCGAGGATGTGGTCCTGGGCAATGGTTTTTAATGGGTTTCGTATGAGTCAGGTTTTTCCACCGTGTCCTTCCCTCTCTCCTTCCCTCATGTGCATTTTGCTGGTTAGTGCCTGTGCAGCAGCAGCTAGGAAGCACCAAGCCCCTTTAAAGGCAAGTGATTATTACCATCCCTTTGACAAATTGTCACAAGCTATTGAACAGGAGTCTGCCAAGCAGCCTGGTCACTGCAGCCCCCTAAGCAAAACTTTGCATGCTTTTTTTTTTTTTTAATCATAAAACAGTAAGATTTGTGCATAGGGTTCAAATGCAGGGCTCTCTTCTGCCTGGGGGTAGAGGGAGGCAGTGCCCACGCATGGCTGCTGCATCCCTGCGGCCCAGGGACAGGCTGGGAAAATCCTTAAGGAAAAGAGACTCTGCTATGAGCAGCAATTCCCGATGTGGCACTTAGTAGGTGGCACCCACAAGCTAATGCTGCAGCGCGATACTAGAGGGCACTGTAAACCTGGCAGTTTGGGCTTCCGAGTGGGTAAAAACACAAGTGTTTGCTATTTGCGGTCATTAAAGCTCTCACGGTACTTAGTGCAAAATTAGCGCTAACCCCTGGGTCTTGAGCAAATTAATTTGTGGAATTACATTCCGCTGTCGTTTATCCCCTCCCCTACACTCATAGCCCAGGCTCCTTCTCCACTGCCAGGCCTGAGCTATTGTATCCCATACTTTACTTCCCGTAAGTGCGCGGGCTCTATAACGCGTGGAGGGAAAGGCAGCAAGAACCGTTATGAGAACTCAGGAACTTTGACACTTTTTTTTTTTTAATCTATTGCTTAACACTAATGTGTTCATTAATTGGAAGCCAGACCACTGCCTGACTTCATTTAAAAAAAACAATGGTTTTCTTTTATTGTGGTGAAGCAGGATTCCATCCTGTCTCTTTCAGATATGCCATCATCATTTTTTTTCCATGTCCACCTAAATATATGCACCTATCAGGGAATATGAGCATTCCTGGGTGCAAGAAAACAGAGGAGTTTTGACCGTGCCTTTTAAAACATGTTTAAAAATAGGGATATGCTCCTCTAAATGCGATGCTTCAATGAACTTGGCCTTTAGAATTATGGATTTCTGTATCCATCTCCTCACCCATTGCTTTAATTCATAGTTCAGGACGCAAATTAAGGAGATTCACACCGAAAACCAACAACCTGACAGGTAAACAAAACTTGCCAATGTTAAATGAAAGACGTTAAGGCAGCCTCGAGCTCCTGCTCGTGCAACATCGTGTTCGGCAGAAACGCGCGGAGCGCCGGGATGGGAGAGGGAAGGGATCCGCGAGGTCACCGAATCCATGTCCTCCTGCCGCGTGAGCATCGGCTCTACCTAAATCACTCCTGACAGGTGCTCGTCCAGCCTGTCCAGCACCGGAGGTTTTTAAGGAGATTCCACAACCTCCCTAGACGAGCTATTCTGGTCCTCAGCTATTCTTAAAGATGGAACATTTGCCCCGATGTCTAACCTAAATTTCACTTGCTGCAGTTTAAGCCCATTACTTCTGTCCTTCTCCCATGGCCAGGGACAACAGTTCAGTACTTTTGCAGCGCTGGACTTTTGGAAGGTTGCTATCCTACCTTCGCTCAGCCTTAGGGCTGTAGCTCTTTATCTACACACCCATTTCCTGACATGCATTTCCTTGGTTCCCATACATTCAGCTTCGCGCTCGTCCTTTCCGAACATCAGGCCCTTTTTCCCACATTGCTTCCTCAGTTTCTGGAGTTTTTACATCCTCCTCCAGTTCCCTAAGAGCACTCCCAGTCCCTCTAAGCCTGACGTTGTCAGTAGACGCAGTCTGCTCCATACTCTGTTACTCAAGTCACTAAAAATTCCGTCCCTATTGAAGGAAGGGACAAAATTCCCAGCGCCCAAGAATGACATGAGCACGTGGAGGATTTCAGTGGAGTTGCCAACATGCTGACACTGGTGAGCAACATTTCATTTCCACTGAGACCTCAGCCACAGAACACGGTACAGGGAGACCGTAGAGGCCACCATGGCTTTGAGCCTTGTCAACCCCAAGTGTCACTGCCTTCCTTGCACACTGTCCCTCTGCCATCCCCATGCAAGGGAAGAAAGAGCATTATCTGGTGCTACAGGATTTCATTAGTATCCTCGGAGCAACGGGTCAGATCCAATATAGGTTGGAGCAGGTACAATTTACACACTGAAGGGAACTGGAAGAAGGTGTAAATTACTCAAGCACAGGCAACCTAAGATTCTCTTAAAATTCGCTCTGAATTTGGCACCAAATATGTTGGAGATAATCAAGTTTTCTTTTTAAAGATCCTGTGTATTTAAAACCTGCTGTGTTTAATTTTTGCAGTCACAACAATGCTCATTCATAAATATTTCCTCATGTTTGATCTATTAGTATGTACAGCACTGTGCTTGATTAATGGACAAGAACAACAGCACCAAATATATTTGGGGCTCTGGAATACCACTTTGTAATGCCTAATATTGGATGAGATATTACAGACAAGCTGGTCTCCTGCCTGGATTTGATTGCACTTCGGTTGGGGAAGCTCAGAAAGTGACCCGGGATAAGATCTGAATTTCAAGCGAGACCTAATTTCACAGCAGGCTGGACTAAACCTTGGGGTCTGCACGCCGCCAGCTTTGGATTCCTCACAGTTCAGATGCAAATGCTGTTTCTTAGCCCTGTCTCTTGGGAATTTATAACACATTCATCAACTTGTTGTACCTAAGAGCCCCGTCCAGCTGTATTTGGAAGACCTTAATTTGACTTCAATAGGAATTCAACTATTAATAACTAATATTAAACTGCATTCCTTGCGGGGATGTTAGGACAATACCCTTTGATAACTGCATGAACCTGGTGCAATTGCGTGGATATCAGCCTTGTTCATCTCATGTGTGCTCAGTGCCATCTTGGCATGAATATGAAATATGCAGATCTGGGGGATACACACTAATAGTGTGTCCATCTGCTAGGATCTTTTATTAAAGAGAAGTGTGAATGCAGTTGCCATGCAATACACTCTTACACACAAAGACCATGAGTTGCAAAAACAAGAGAAAACATCTCATGCTTTTGCCTTATTGGTATCTTACATTCACCATTTCTGCAGCCCAGCTTCATTTTAGTTTTAGAATTTTTCACAAAAAAATATGAAATTTGAGTGGAAAAGCTAAACAGTTAGCAATGACTGTGCCCAAACACGCATACACATCCCTTCCTCTCTGGTGACAGACAGGATATTACTTTTCCACTGCATATGAAATTAATACCAGAAGCATAAGAAAAAGCATCTAAATTCCAACCCTTAAAGTCTGATCTGGATCTGACGTGTGCGGCCGAGACAACTATCACCTAGAGGAACACTATCTGCTCACATTAAAAAGAAGATGATCCAGAGCTGCCGAACGGAGAGCCAAGCCAACGCTCCCGCTTAGTCTTGAACACAGAGTCAGAGCCGCGTGTCCTCATAGGACAGGGGTGATCAGCTCTGGGCTGCTCTGTCTCTTCTTCAGTGCTAAACAATTCTTTCAATTATATCCTAAAGGAAGACGCTCCCACGGCTCACCGTGGTGGTGAACTGCTCTGCCCTCGGCTCATCTCTCCCGTGGACATGTGCTGTTCCATGCTGATAGTTCGGCGGAGTAGCCTATAATTTATTTAACAGTTGGCAGGTCAAACCTAAATGCCCTAGATATGCAAGTGCTGGTTTGGCTGAGAAGCGAAGAAGGTGTCCTGAAGACATAAAGTCAAGGTGGCCATGATTATGGATATTCTGCACCCAGGAGCTGCCTTTTGCCCGCCAGCCTGTGGAAACGGGGAGCTTTTGCCTCTGTAGCTGGCTCTGATTCTCACATCCCACAGGGCAGGACTGAGCAGTGGCTCCTTTATCCCAGGGCACTGATACACTAAGTACCGAGAGGGCCCCCGTTATTCTCCTCCTTGTTTAGCAGATATTTGAGTAGGCAGGAGAGAAAGCAAGACGACAGTGTTTTTCTCCCATATCTTCAATATGCAAATAGATTAGTGACACTCAGCTCTCTTCAGCGCTTCCAACATACATGACATGACACAGATGATGCTGTTCCCATTGACAGACTCAAAGTGGGGGCTTGGTGAAAAAAACTCACTGAGTTTCCATCTGCAGACAGCTGAGATGGTGGTTGGGTAGGGAGAGTCACTGCACTCAAGAATACGTCAGCCTGACTACGTCCATCGTTTTTTTTAGCTGTACTGGGAATCTGAAAAGCCAGTTAGATTCCCAGTTATTCCTGGAAGATCCTAGCTCTGCCTGGGGTGGTCCCATTTGTGTCCATTACCTTTTCTCCCTACTTCCAGACAAGGCTACTGCAATTTGGGCTAGGGCCAGCGGAGCTGTTGAAGCAAGTATTCACCTGGCACACAACCGGAGAGAAAGTTGAGGGTTGAGCTTGATTATGTATGTATTTATCACGTTCCAGTGATGCAAACAGCGTATTGGCATAACTGGGTCAATTATTTGGCGATGAGCACATGTGTGCCTGGGAGGGAAGCATGTGCCTAGAGCTGCTGCTCTTGCACTGCTGAACACATCACCTGCCTGCAAGAGGATAAACGCGTTTACCCCAGTGCTCAAGAAAGAGAGGAAAAAAGAACAAGGCAACCTGCCGCAGCTAGCTGATTATGCATTTTCCACATCAAATTGTCAGCGTTTATTCAATTACTTCACTCATTACAAGTGTGTTCTTCAACCACTAACCTAAAAACCACCCCCTGCTGCTGTCAACTCCATTAGAAGCGACACGGTCCTTCCTCGAGTTAAAAAGCACCGGGGAAAGCGTCTGCCTCCGGCCCAAGGCTCAGGGCTGCCCGGAAAACGGCCCTGCAAGGGGGAAAGATTCCCCATCCACGCGGGCCCGCGTGATGCCGGCGTTAGTCGTGGGAATCCTCTCCGCTCCCGAGCCCAAAGGAGGACGGAGGTGGCGGGATGTGTTTTAAAGTTTACATACGTGTTTACATACATGCTCCGAGCAGAGATTAGAGGAACTCACAAGGCTCTGCCAAGGATTCATACGAGATCCTCAGAGCCAAAGACATATATTCTCCAAGCCTTCCATTTTAATAGTAAGGTAAAAGGCAAGTTCCCCTTCTGAGGGGTTGTTAATTATAGATCTCTCCTCTAAAAGCTCCTCCTGTTTTTACCCATACTTACTCCCCCAGAGCTGGTAAAGATAAGGAAAGCCTATCTTCCCCAAATCAAATAAATCTTAAATGCTTCCTGAGCTGATTCACTTGGCTAAGCTCTGATTTGATATATGAAACGAAAGACAAGGCACAGAAAGCAACATATTTTCCCTGTGTCAAGGTGAAGCACTTCCCATCACCCAGGCGCTCTCCCCGGGAGTTAATGCGCATCAATAATATTTAAATGATCAAAGTTTTTTCAGCAGTGACAGTGATGCTTTTTTTTTGACTTGTCATGCTTGTTTTCCTTAAAGAGGCAACGACCTGCTGCGGGCAAGGCTTGCAGTTTGGCACGCAGGAGCATTTAGAGAAGCGGCATCTCCCTCGCCAAGCGGCAGCCTCATGTTTCCCTGCACAACAACCTTTCTTTGCCTAAAACGCTTTGCATCCCATTGCCGCGCTCGGGCTAAGTGCTCGCGCGCTGAAAATCCCACCCTCCTTCCAGCTGTCCTCCTGGCAGGCAAGAGGCAGCGTCGCCTCCCCGGGGAGAGCAGCCACTGCTCCTTTGCTGAGCTAATCGAGGAGGGCAAAACACCCCGGGAGCCCTGGAAAACCTTGGGAGCTGCAGGAAGTGCAGCCCAGGTTTTGTGTAGGAGCCGCAGAGGGAGAGGGGACTCTCCCCTCCGGTGCATATGCTCCGTGCCAGCTCCCAAAGAGCCTTTAAAAGCGGGGGGGAAAATAGTGTCCTTCAGGACTGAGCCGTCAGGCTCTTCCCTCTTGTCATCCGGAGGGTCCGTGGGTGCCGGTGGGTTGGGGACCTGCTGGTCTGGCCCGTAGGCTGGAGCAGGGGCTGCGCGAGACGGAGCGGGAGGGTAACCACCCCCCTGGACTCCGCGTACCAAGGCTGCGTGACGCTCGGCTTCCCAGGCGCTATGTGGGTTTGCCAGCATTCATTCCAAACACAAAATATCGTGCCTCACTGCCGTTGCAAAACGGGGGTTTTTTGTCCTTGAATTAAGCACAAGGAACTGGGAAATACAGGCTTGCCCATTCCAATGCAACTGGGAGTTTTCATCATGTCCAGCTTATGCAGAAGGATGCAGGACGGTACAGGGGTGGTGACAGGAGCCACTTTCCCCTGCGGAGCACCGGGTTCCCACTGCAGCAGGCTTCCCCCTCTCACATCCCTAATTTCCCAGGGAAAATTCCTCCTGGGCTACAGAAACGTCTCTCCAGAGGCCCTGACAGGGTGGTGGGATCTGCAGCCAGCACCCAGGGGGAAAGGCACTGCTGGAGGAAAAGCTCCATGTGAGATGGGTCCATCAAACACTGCCGGAGACCCTCCCGAGCAAAGAGTTTCTCACCTGCTCCTGCCTCGGAGCACCATCATTAGCCTTGCTTTTCCACCTAATAAAATGCTTACTCACTTGCAGAGAGCACTTTGGCATCCCTGGCTGCACATTGCTAGATAAGGACTATAAAAGGAGCGTGTTGCTATTATAGGTGAGGCAGCAAGACGCATCCTCGCATGAAAGGTCCTCGCGAGCCCCGTTACTGCTCTGCCCCTCGTCCTGGCTCTCGTGCGCTCGCTCTGCTGAATCCAGGCCCTGCAGGGCCCCGCGTCTTCCTCTCCTTGCTGTGGTTCATCCTCTCTCATCCCAAGTCAGGAAAACACCCCCCTCTCCTTCTGCATATGTCAGGAAAGCAGTGATTGCCATTTAGATTTAGGGAGCCAAATATAGCCACCGTATAAACAGGTGCAAGCCTGCATATGTCAATAGAATTACACCTGCCCGTAACGGGTTTGCATTTGGCCCTCGAGCCCCGGGGATCCCTCTGGGAGCTGAAGCTGGGTTAAATATTAAGGGCCTCATTCTCTACCCTTGCCTGCACTGGAGTAATTAAATATCAGAGCAGCCCCATGCCGCGCAGCGCGGTCCCGCCGGCGCGAGGGAGCGCCCGGAGCACGCAGGGCGCCCTCGGGGAGCGCGCAGCCGTCCTGCTCCTCGCGGACCTCCCACCTCGCAGCCAGCGATCCCGGGCATTAACTATTAGCAAAACGACCTCGGCAGAGGCAGCAAAGGGTCTAACATTAAACACGCGCAGCAACCGCTCCCCAGTCCGTTCTGCCTGCGAAGGAAACGGGGCTGATGGACGATTTGCAGCCACTTCCTTTAGGCTCCCGTGTCTATTAGTGCCATGGACCATCTCTCTCCTCCTTGGCAGGAAGAGCCCTCGGAGTCAGACCCGTTCATCCGCACCTGGAGCAAACGCGTGGCTCCCACCCGCCACCTCCGCCGAGTTAATTCTGGCCATTTGCCTGCAACCAGCTCCTTTGACCTGGCCGTACACAGAGTTACGGCCAGCTCCTGCTCTCGCACCTTGCAGGCTGGAGGAAAGCGACGTCAGGTTTTCTCTCCACGCTGAGCAGTTTCGAAGGGTCACCACTCGCACCGGGCTGTTATTCTTTCCAATTGAAACCTAATGACGCGTGCATATCGCTTAACTCCGATGTCAATAATCAGCACAGCACTTGGGCTTTGCCGGTGCTATTAGAAGGAATGAAAATGAAATACCCACTCCTTTTTATCCTGTTACTGTGCCATAACAACTAATAAAGGAGTAATAAGTGAGACACAGGGAATTTCCAGGGGAGTCATTACTATGGAGAAGACCTGTAGGCACTCAGTGAAATCCAGGAATATCAGCCAGTCTTCAGTTGCCAGGCAGGGCTTCTCACTTAAGCAATACTGCTGGCCTAAGGTAAGTGTGCCAGAAACAGCATGTGGAAATCATGGTCTGTGCCTGGCCGGGGAGCCCCATGGAGCCAGGTAAGAGCAGCCTGTGTCTCCACCAGGCTTTGGGCTGGGCCACCCTTGAGACAGACGTCAACATCTCATGGATCTCACCTGTGATCCTGTATACGGGAAACATTTCCCAGGAGAGCTTGAAATTGCCCCTACTTGTCCACAGAGCAAATCCTATGTTTTCCAGGGGTTCCTGAATGGGCAAAGCCCCATAAAATTACAGAGCAATCGGTCCAGGTAATTCATACAACGAAATTGCAAGCAGATGAGATTGCAAACCACGTGCAAGAGAAAAGGCACATTTCCTGACGTAGAAACCACCACATTCTGGGGTAGGAGGGAACAGTCGGGTTTTGGCAGCTGTGTCCATGGGGGCAGTGGGAGCTCTTGGGTTTTCCTCCCCATGAGTAGACTGTCACACCTGCCAATAACCTGACACTGCTTGGGGACCGCCCCGTGTCCCAGCAGCCGCCCAAGCTGGGCCTTCACCTGCCGCAGGTTTATCCACCCTCCCTTCTCTGCCCCTCGGCGTAGCCACAGGACATGGTTTTAGCAACACCTCCAGCTTGGTGCTGCTGGCAGCCCCCGTTGCTGCTCCGCATGCTAATCCCCTGCCTCGTCAAAGAAAAGCTGGTTTGGTTAAATCCCAAAGCACGTTCCCACCATTATCACAGCATTTCCTGGCCATCTGATTACCCATCTCTGAGTTTTTTGCTGTGTTTATCCTATTAATTCCAACCTCCCCCTCTTCCCCCAGCACACATACACACACACGCACCACTTCATTTACAGCATTTCTGCCAGCAGAAGCCTCCCCAAAATACCAGGGCGCACAGCGATAACTTACACGTGCAGGGAAGCCCTCGTGACTAGAGCTTTTTTTTTTTTTCTCTTTTCCCTTCCTCGAGCAAACATGAGCTCATGATTTTTTTAAGCCCTTAAAAAAAAAAAGAAAAAAAAAAAAAAAGAAAAAAGGAGAAGAAGAGGAAAGAGAAAGGAGTGGCACACTCGGGCCTCCCGGTTATCTAACCGGCAGCAGCGCATCCCGCCCCACCGGAGCATCGCTGCTCGCAGCCTCCTCTTCCTCAGGCGATTTATTTTATTTATTTATTTCTTCTGCAGCCTCCTCCCTCCCCGCCCCGCTCGCTTTTCCTCCCCTGCACCTTTAAGAAGCACATTGCTCGCCGGTGGGATGCCGTGTGCTAAAGCTGCCCAGAGGAAGTTACGCAGCGCGGATCAGGCGCGCAGATAAAAGCTCCGAGCGTGATTGAAAGTGATCGCAAAAGGGATTTCGGCCGCGGCTTTAACTTGCGCGGGGAGCCGGGGATTGCACAAAGCTCCGCGGCCATCTGCCCTTGGGGCCGGCGGCCGAGCGGGGGGGCTCCGGCCCCGAACTTCTAGTGCGCCCGGGACCCGCCGCTCCCTCCCGGTAAGGACGGGCGCGCAGCTGAGGGCGGAGGGGACGGGGGGGGTTCTGCCCACCCTCTGCTATAGCGGGTCCCCAACCCCTTCCCTGAGCAGAGCCCCGCAGCCGGGATCCACCCCCCGAGACGGAACCGGCAGCCGCGGAGCCCGAGCGGCCGCTCGCAACTTCGCGCGGAGGCTGCGCGGGGCGCGCGGAGCGGCCGCGCTGCCCCCAGGTAACTGCCCCAAGCCGCCTTCTGCCCCCCCGCCCGGCTCGCGCTGCCACCCTGCCCTGCCCGGGAGCAGCAGCACTGTCCACACACCAACCTGTATATTATTTATATTTCTATATATATATATAAAATTCACCCACCACCCCCCCACTGGAGTTTGCAGAGCCGCCCGCGTTGCAAGGCAGCCTGCTTTCCCCTTTTGCGTGACTTTTAACACAGCCTTTCAATTATCTCGAAGTCCTCTAGCATAAGAGGAACCTTAGGGGAGATACAGGGGGAGGGGGGAAAAGTGGCGTCAATTTGTCCAGAACTACAAACGCATTAAGGGAGAGCAGCTCAGTGTAAGCGAGATTTACAGGTTTTTCTGCTGGGAGTGCCGCTCTCCGCTGAGGTTTGCGACGTTGTTCTTGTAGTTCATTCCCCTGTCACCCTGCATGCCGAGCGCGTCTCCTAACTCGCGGGTAAGAATGAAGGGGAAGAGATAATCGGCAGGGAAAAACAGGGGCAAAAACTCCTCGCATTTGATCAGCTTGGGGAGAGGGGGGTGCCTGGGTTTTATTTTTAAGGCAACACTTCAAAGAAATCATGAACTTGTTCACTGAGTTCACTTTCTGCCCTTAATTCCAGAGCAGAGAGTTTGTTGCCCCTTTATTTCAATAGGGTGTTAATCCAATAAAAATAAAAAATAAAAAAAAGAATCAGGTAAGTCAAGATACAATCTAGTTTTGTGTTTTTAATACTCTGGCTATCAGCCCCTTGTGATTGCCGAGTACTCTTCAAAGAAATCAAAGCGCATCGATTCTATTTGTTCCCACAAACTGCAGTTTCTTAATAACAGCGGGTGGAGATTTATTTTCTAAGCACCAAACCAAATCAAGCAGAGCAAAACCTCTCATTCCAAAAACCTTTCCCTTCCCCGTTTGCGATATGCCAGCCTATTTTAGAGCAACCTGGTGCAACTATTTCTGCAAAGGAACTGTAGCGTGCCGCTCTTGGCACCGCCGACTTCACAGGGAACCCGCATGATTGACTGTCTGCAAATACATTTTCAGGCAAATTTTTATTTCCCTGGGAATCTATGACATTTAGCAAGCATAACAAGAAACTAATAGGTATTATAGATCCATTCTTCCTTGGGTTTTTCCCTGACAGCCGTTCATGTGCAAAATGTAATTTTTAAGGCTATGAAAATAGATCCATAAACTTAACAACACTTGAGTCCTCATTAAAACAACCCAGTTTGTTTTATACACAATACTGAAGTCTCACCCACTCTCTTATCAGGCGGTTGGCTGTGACCAATTTGATGTAATAATTAGGAACTCACTTATTATAACTGAAAAGGCAGCTCTGATGTCAGCGGGACTTAAAAACACTCTGTGTCACACCGTTTTATTATTTTTACTACATTTACTCATAATGTAAAAATAGCAGGCAGACTATTCTCTCTCGGGAAGTTTATTCAGGTCCAATGCAGCTATAATAGGCTCTTCTTTGAGAGCTTGAAATGAAGCATGAGGGATGGGTTCCCTCCTCTGAACTCATTCATCTCCATCAGAAACCTTTCAGCCACAAAGGGGGGGAAAAGGGAGACGGCAGCACAGCCGTATGAGCCCCCCTAACATGGATCAATGCACCCGTTAACCCGGAGTTTCACACGGTAAAGGAGCTTTATGAGAAAGCGTCTGCTGCACACGCGGTTGAAGTGGCCGCCTCTGAATTCTAGACGAAAAAGTTGAGGAATCAAATAAAAAGGGAATTATCCAGAGCTGAATTTCTGTTCTGGTTATACACCTCCCACCTTCTCTTATGAGATCTGTCTCTCCTGGATCTAATGCTGAGGGATGGCTCGACTTTGCTTTCTCTCTTTTTTGTCTTTTTGTTTTAGAATTACTTATCATTTTTTATAGCTCTATTGGAAAAAAGACAAAATTGCAGATATGTTGCTTTAACCTGAAATGAATACCGGGGAGGTCATTGCTCTTTGTGTATTAGGTGAACCTGAAATGTTATTAGTACTTTAGATTGCTTTTTATTAAACGTTATTGTTCAGATAAATCATATATGGGGCTGCTGGACAATGTATCTGTCTCCCCAACTGTCTTATTTATTTGCTTATCTTTTTAAGGCTATCAATTTGTCTGTCTGTCGCTGGCCTGCGTCTGCATATTCCCCATCCGTTCTCCATCTCCTAATGACCTATTGTTCCTTCTTGATATTATTTAAAGACCCATTAGAGATATTGCTGTCCAGCTGCCGTTAAAAAAAACAGAGCCGCTAGGTGGGACGGCGCTCCCACCAGCCTCCCAAACAACAGCTCGGCCATAAGCATCTTACTATGGATTTCTTTTTATTAAAGTTGTATATCTCCCTCTTGCAAAAGGCCGGCCGAGGTCCGCGCTTGTCCTCGGGGACCAGAGCCTGCTCACCCCAGCCCCCCCCTGCTTTGTCCCTGCTAATTCCTCTTCCAATCTGTTGCAGGTGGCTCCTGCTAACGAAGTGCCCACCATGCGAGGGGATCAAGCCCTCAGGTAGCAGCGAGGCCAGAGCCAAAGACTTGGCGAACTTGCTGCTAAGTTGCGCGAAGGCAGCGGCGGACAGAGATCACCTTATGCGCAGGCGGAGGAGAAGCGAGCGAGGCTGATGCCGCTCGCATCAATCAAATGACCCCGAAAGAGCCGGCTCAGAGCCCCTGCAGGTGCTGCCACCCAAGGCCGTAGCGTCGATGCAGCCACCCCCGGCAAGGCAGGAGGTCTAGCTCCGAAGAACCTCTCTTGCCAGGGCTGTATCGATGAGCAGATGCTATATTTATTCTATGAATTAAGGCTCAAAAAAACCCCAGTAATTATTTAAAGACGACCACAGGTTAAAGCTCTCCCCACGGCAACGCATTTGCACCAGATGACAAGGTTGCGGAAAACCTGATCCAGCACCATCTCGCAGCCTCTCCAATTTACTTCTATCAAATTTCATCAGCAACTCAGAACTTGATCTTTTCTATTGATTGACTGGAGTCACCTCTAGATATTTTCATGCTGATTTGGAAGACCTCTCATACAACAAAGGAAAGGATGAGGTTAAGGAAGGCTTTGGACCCCTGATCTGCAATTCTAGCCCAAACTTTCCGAGTCAAGTGATTTGCAAAGTTGGCTCCTGCCACGAGAGCAGCTTTCCGTGTCTGAACACCATGTGGAAAGCGGGGCCAGTCCTGTCATCACCCAGATCTCCTTAGACTGGATCGCTTTAGATGAGGAGTTTCCATGCTGATCCCGAGAGCAACCCCTAGCCCAGCAGCTGCCTTCCTCGGGACTCTCGGCGCTTCCCTTGCGCGGGGCCCCGGCCTGCGGTGCCAGCTGCCATGTCCTGCCTGGTGGCTCTCCTTTTGCACTGGCTGCCCCTGGCCATGGGGCAGTATGACATTTGCAAGTCCTGGGTGACCACGGACGATGGCCCTTCATGGGAGTTTTACGCCTGCCAGCCCAAGGCCATGCGCATGAAGGATTATGTGACAGTCAGAGTGGATCCAGCGGGAATCACTTGCGGGGACCCGCCCGAGAGGTTCTGCACTCACGTGAGTATTGCCCTTCTCGGCCCAGATGTTGTGACGGGCTTTGCCCGGGGTGGCTGGACACCGAGCGTCCTGCTCAGTGAAGGACCCCTCAGCTTGGGGACATCTCAGCTTGTACTTTGGACCTTCCAGGGTGCAAAATGCCTTGCCTGTCCCCATGCTGTGCCCGTAAGCGGGGGTCCCATGAGCAGAGGATGGTGCCAGTGCACTAAGGGATGAGTCAAAAGAAGCGCGGGATGGCAGAGCAAAGGAAAGGCGAGCGCTGGTCCGGGGGGCAAGGTGAGACCCCCAAGGGGACACCACCGCGCTGCTCTGAGCTCGCACGCCGGTTTGCTGGGACCTGTCCACTGGTCCCATCCCGAGCCAAGCGGGCCCCCCACCAGGAGCGCCAGCACCGGGGCCGCCAGAGGCGGATGCATCACCCCAGGGGTACGGGAGCGAGGGGCGGAAAGGGCAGCCCGGCACGAGCCGCGTTGGCGTGGGGAGCAGGTTATCGGCCTCCGCTGGCGGGTCCCCGACACCCTGGCTCCCCTTGCTGCGGAGCCTCAACGCGAAGAGGCTCTGTGGGCAGATACTTGCCCCTGTAGTTAAAATCTTTAACTTATTTTCCCTTAAATATTAATCATTGCCTTTTATTTGGTGCACCGCAAGACTCCACAGGAGCGTTTGATTTATAATTCACGAGGCTTTACGTTGCTGAAGAGAGTCAAGGGGTCAAAACAAGGAGCAAACCAAGGTGGCTGCGAGTCGCTCCCACACGCGCTACCGTGGTGGCCCAAAGTCACCTCCTGCAGGGCCAGGGACAAAGCTGTCCCCCCAGCAGGGTTTCCCTTAGGGCGATCCCCGAATGGGAAGCACCTCGTAAGGGTTCACCAGCCTCGTGTGTAATGAGAGGGGGAGTTCTCATCCACCCAAGTAGGAGAGCAGACGGACCCAGAGGTCCCGTCGCCAGCCCTGGCCGGGGTCTGCTGTGAAGCCAGGCCACCCTTTGAACTTGTGCCTCAGTTTCGCATCTAGAAAACACACGGCCTACCCAATCTTGGCCTTTTCTTGGGAAAGCCAAGAGGAAAAACACTGCCCTGGCAGCCAGAGAGGCCAAGTGCTCACGCTCGTCAAGCCACGACACCAGCAAGTACCCAATTCTCTCCAATCTACGTGGTCTCCTCAGAGCCAGAGAACCCCCCCACCTCCAGTTCCATGTGGTTATCAGCTTTTCCTTTTAAGTGAACATCTGAAAGGAAAGACCAAGTCCAATATAGGCAAAATGAACAGTTCGTCATTGCTAAGTCGGTTTGGGTGCCCAGATTCCCAGCCCCCTTGGGGGCAGAAGGGCCACAAGGTGAACGCAGCTGGCTGTGCCCTAAAGCCACCGCAGCTCCTGGCAGGCGGGTTCCAGCTACCATTGCTGACCTTGGCAGAAGTTATCTGCTCCTTCTCCCTTACCAAACTTAAATCAGCTCCCTGCGTCTCTCGATTCAGTCGATACTTAGCTTAAAATATTTCTATTCTGGGTAGCAGCAGTATTTCCTCGCCGTGTACGATTGCCAAGTGCCGTAACAAGCCCCGCGCACATCCATGAATGAGAGTTGCCCAAAAGCAGAACGTGAATTTGCCGGCATGTCCCTGCCTAACCCTGGAGCAAGCCCAGCCCAGGATTCATTTTACCAGCCAGAAACCACCTTTCAGTGTAAAACCCTGGATAAATTTGCCAATGAGAAAACAAAGTGAGAACACAATAATGCAAAGTAAATTATTTTTTAGATTTAGGATTGGTTTGCAAAATCCCCGTGTATTTACCATTGCCTTTTCTCCCATGTACAACATTGGTGCTACCCCCTGATGAGGATTAGGGAATTTAAAAAAAAGGAATGTGAGGTAACAGCAGCGCTGCTGGGATGGACAGGGAGCCCAGCCAGTATTTGGGGATTGGGTGGCGCCTGGAAAACCCAAGCCTGTTCCCATCATGATGGCCATCCAGGGCCATGTCCCTAGGTGCTGAAGCAGAGGATGTCATACAGACGTTTACTGAGCAGCCCCTTTGGCCAGGAGAGGCTGGAATGGGCAAGAGAAAAGGCTCTTTGCATCCTGGGACCTATTGACATGCAGGCGATGGCGAGCAAAACCTGCAGCCGACGTGAGCCGGGTTTTGCCTGCCCCACTCCAGGGGAATCAATGGCGACCATCGTTATCCCCTTTGGGTTTCAGTTACGGCGCGGTAGCCGGCGGGGCCGCGCAGGAGCCCGGCTGCCCAGCGGAGAGGAGCTCGCGCTGCGGGGCCGGGCGCCCGTCCAAGGCGCAGGACGCTGCCCGCGAGCTCTCGCTGCTGCTGCCGCCGCGGCCCCAGCGCCGCGCCGATGGCCCAAGGCAAAGTTAGAGAGACACAAACGTCCGCAAGGTGCGGGATGTGCTGGCGAGGGGGACGGGAGGGAGACGGGTCCCTGGCGATACTGCCAGGGCAGGTGCAAGAGGAGCTTGAGACCCTGGGAGAGCCGGGACCCTGCAGAGCCGCGGCCATCCCTGCTCAGGCATTTTTGTGCAACTCTTCGGGCCACTTCTGCAGGCCCCAGGGGCATTTGTGACGGTTATTCAAAACATCGTCTTGCCAGCGTCTCGTAGCAGTTTTGAGTCACATCTAGCTGCTCCAGATCCTTTTGCCCTTTAAAGTCAGAGGGGTTGTTTTTACAGAGCTGGAACCCTCTCCCATTCATGTCAGGGCCCCCGTGGCAGGGTCACCTGAAAAATGACATGTGTGACACAGCCCAGCAGGGTAGGGGGGACACAGGAGCAGCAAGAGATGGATAAGCAGCTAAAAACCCAAACAAAGCAAGTGTGACTGCAGGCTAACGGGGAAGGGGTCTTTAACCACAGGTGCCCAGGGAAAGGTGGAACTTCAAGGATCACCTCCAGAGCGTGGCATAAAACAGCTAACGTGGATTTCAAGTGGGGGATTTCCTCAAGCAAAAGGGTTGCTCATGGGTGGCCAAGTGCCCACAGGTTTGTGGGGGGCAGGCAAGAAATTCGGTGCAACTTGGCCATGCAACCCGGCCAGACACCTCCAGGGATTGCACCCCACGTGCCCTGTGCGGCTTTGATATCGAGCAGGGACCCTGGAGAATTTCTTCTGCAAGCTTTGGTGTTTTGCATATAATAAAAAAAAAAAAAAAATAGAGGTTTCTAGGGCAATCCACATACAATTGGGGAGAAAAAGGAAAAAGAAAGAAAGAAAGCACACGCCCAAAGTGCACGTCCTGCTCCAAGTGCACTTGCATCTCAGGAGGTTTCGAAACCTAGCAAAGGAAAGTGGGAAACCCGGAGGTGTCGGGAAGCAGTTTGGGGCTCCATAGTGACTTGATGGAGCCAGTCAGGGTGCAGGAACTGACCCCAGCCAAGGGCAGCGGGGCTGGGCCCAGGCGTCCGGGCGCTGCTCCTGGATACAGGGCCAAGCTCTCAGCCGTATCGACAGTCAGGGGGATTTTTGCTCAGCGTCAGCACTGTTTCCCAGGCTAATAGAACTTGTTGATTTTGGCACAGGGACAGCGAGGAAGAGGCCTTATTTATTACACATTCAGCCAAATTTGATGTTAGGTTTAGCTAAGGATTCTTAGCTAAACTTTTCTAAGTGGCTTGATTTATAAGGTTTACTGTGAAGAGCTAATTTCTCTTAGGAGACCAGCGGATGCAATTGGAAAAAACAGACAAAGAGCTGGCCACAGAAACGCTTCTCCTTCAGGTCTAACAGCTCTCCAGCACACGCCTCTGCTCAGCCCCATTTTGCAAACAAAGAATTAGGGGTCACCAAAACACAAATCACAGTTTTGGAAGTTGGAAGGGACGCGACACTGCTTGAGCAATGCTCTTCCCAAGCCGTTCCTAAAGACGCAGCTGGATCAAGCTGCTAAAGGATGGATTTTCCCCTTGTGGTGCCCTGAGCAGAGATAGGAAGAAAGACAGAAAACCAAAACCAACGGAACGCGGGCCGGCGAGGCCGGGCAGAGCGCGCAGCCTTGGGCTCCATCCCGTAGGGACGAACAGGGAGTGCAGCGAGGCCAAGGGAAGTCGCTTCCGAGGGGAAGTGAATCCTCCTTCTCCACCTGGATAAGTTCATCTGGATCTTGCCATGCACCTCGTTAGCTGCTCAGCTAATTACCATCCACTCCAGCAGTGAGAGCTGGGCACCACGGGTGCTCAGCATTATGAGAAGCGATGGCTTCACAGAAAATGAGGGAATATGGCTCAACTTCACACGAGAGCAGCAGCTAGTGGGGTATCCCTGCGTGCTCCCTAGCGATCTCCGCAAATGCCCGGATTGGGACTCACCTCAGGTAAAGATGTTCAGTGCTCTGCTAACAAGAACCTCTCTGCGGGCCAGTGGAGAAGGCACCACGATACCACCCCAGCTGCAGGGGCTTAATGGACTCTTGGAAGCTTTCCCCAGCGCCGAAGACGTGGAAAGGGAGCAAAGGGCTTGTAAGGAAGGGATGTTCTCCAAAGGGAAGAACAGGCACTGATGGGAATGACCAGAGCCTTGCTGGGAGGTGCTTCCAGCAGCACCTGCAGCCCCCCGGCTCCGCAGCCGGCTGCCAACTGCCCACAACAGCACTCGGGAACCCACGTCCTCCTTCCCAGCAGCAGAGCCAGAGGGATTAAAGGTCACCCCGAAACCCATGCACGGGACCACGAGGCTGCCATGGGCTCAGTGCCGCGCAGGTCCAACCCTTTGCCTTGTCCTTGCCTCCATGCCCATCTGGCTGTTGCATACAGGGCTGTCGCATCCTTGCGGATGCTGCTTCTGCCTGGAGCCAACACTCCAGTGCACAGAAAACACAACTGTGCATCGCTTCAAGGGGCAAGCCCTCAACCTGGTTTATATCAGGACAAACTTGGGACAAAGTTGATAGAAACCAGCTCAGCTGCATTATCTTTTGGCCGCTAAGGGAGGTCGTGGAGGCCCTTCTGGAGACGCCCTTGCTCCCAGCCCCGACGGCTCCCGGCTGGCGCCCAGCGCGGGCTCGCTGCCGCATAGGGCGGCCAGCGAGGATGGCTCTTCCTGCACATTACCCTTAAAACACGGGCACAGATAGAGGAGCTAAATACTCATCACGCGCCTGCGCTTGCAGCGGCAGCGAGGGGACGTGGCAGCGGTGGCACCCGGCAGCGGCGCCCTCCCCGCCGATGCTTTTCCAGGGGGATTTGCCTCCGTTCCCCTCCCTCCCTGCCACTGGCCTCCATATCCTGCCCTGCCCCCTTCCAAGCAGCCCGGCCTCTTTTGCAGAATTAAATATTAATGGGAGCGCGGCAGCCTCTCGGCGCAGCTGCCGTATCGAGCTTACGCGGCGCACAGGCTTTTAGAGAGCCGGCGCTTTTCCTACTTCCTCAGCTTTTTCCGAGCCCCGGATCAATAGTGCACTTAGCACCCGGCTCGCTGCTCCATCGGGCGGCAGACCCCGGCCCCGCGCTCTGGCCGGCCAAGCAGAGCGGATCCGAGCGGCTTCATTTGGGAATGAGCTCCAGCCAAGGGCCTTGGGAAGAGCAAAGCTTGGAGAGTCCCAGGAGCAGGGCTCCTTTGCCTCCGGACCTGGCTCCCTGGTAGCATACGGTGATGGTCACCCTGTAATCCAAGCTTGCAAAACCAGTTGCAACGGTCACCCCAAAATCCAGGCTTGCAAAGACAAAAGCAGACACGATGACGCAGCCCTGTGGCCACCAAAACACCCGGGATGGCACTGCCAGCCGAGGGGATTAGCGGGTGGCCGAGGAGCCGCTGGGAGTCGCCTCCGCGGGAGGCCCAGAGCGGCTGCCTGGATGATCCGCTTAGGAGAGGAATTTTCCGTGTGCGCTTAACCCTCGCTGCACCCGGAATGGGCTCCTGGTGCAGTCCCGACCGCAGACCCGGAGCCCGTGCCCGGGGTGCCGGCCTCGTGCTCAGCAGTGCCGGCGCTCCCAGCCATCCCTGCCACTCGCCAGCTGCTGGAAATAATCACTGTAAATTAATTATGGTGCTCTCACCCCTTCGGTCCCTCCCAGCATGGAAATTAATTGTCAGGAAATATCTACAGTTCCCGGGAAATCCCGCCCCGTCCACTGGCAGGTTATGGTTTAGGACCCAGAGCATGAGGTTTAATTACACCCAGATGATATTTTTGATCAGAAAAGAAGGAAAAAATTGCCCTGTCTTTTCACATGCACGAAGCGGCTGAGCCTGCGTGTCAGAGGGGGTCCGGAACGGGCACTAATGCCCTGCGGACCAGTTGGTGCTTTGGCCACACACACACTGCTCTTGGGAGAGCTGCTGCTCCTGGCTGCGTTTGAAGGGAAAACGCCAAGAAAGTTCCCTGGCTCTGGCTGCGCTGCCCGTGGTCCTCGCCCGATGTTCTCACCGGGAAGCCGGAGGTGCCCTCAGCTCCGAGCGCACAGAACAGGAGCGCCGAGGTTGTCCCTGCGGTGGGACCCAGCGAGGAGCACCCAGGGCTGCCTGCGCATGAGCGGTGCCAGGGCCGCTAATCCTGGGATTAATCCGGGTAGAAGGGAGGATTCGGCCGAGCGGAGCAGCAAAACCCCTGCACCCAAGTGAGCATTTGGGCTTTACTGGTGTCTCCCTGCTGGGAGTGATCAAAGCCAGCCGGCACAGGGAGGATGCGCTGGGGCTCTCCGTGCCGGCCAGACCCTGGAAAAGCTGGGATGGAGCAGGGAAGGCAGCAGCTGCCACTAGGAAAAACCTTTTCAGACCCATAAATACATCCTGGTGCTGGGGCACCTGGATGTGTCCTCAGTGTCCATCCAAGTGTCCTCAGTGCACCCGGGTAAACGGGGGAAAAGCCAAGATCTTTCTGCCGTCTTCCGCGTCCCAACAAAGAGCCAGTTTGGGGGAAGAAAAACACGACAGAAACAAGGACCCAGCAACAGCCAAGAGGGTCATGCATGAGGGCTGGGCCAAACTGACGCCTTTAACATTTCTCCCCCGTTTGATAAGAAAAAGAAATAAGATAAAAGGCCAATAAAAGGGTAAGGCCTTAGTTTAGAGCTTGACCCAACCAAAATGGTGTCACCAAACAGAACAGGTCCTCAAAAGCAGAATAAGTTCCAAAATGCTCCTGCAGCCAAGACAGGGTTACGAGAGCTCCAATGACATCTTGGGCCAAGCTGTGCCCACTTGCATCTCATACACTTATCTTGGGGGCTCAAATCTTTCCTTTTTCCTTTAACACTAGGTATTTTTCTTCACCATGCAGCTAGTGTTTGCAACTCCTTTTCCAGCTTCCCTTTGGCAAGGAGAGCTACTAAATGCTGCAGCTTTATTTCTGCACAGCCTTCACCATTCACAACAGATGTCGGGTTTATTTAAAATATTCAACAGCTTAATGATTAATCACACAATTTCACCTACAAAAATATATAATTTTATGCTGGAAGGTTTAAAAACAGCATTATCTGCCGGGGGAAAAAAAACAAAACAACTTTGTACTCCGCTCAAGAGCTCTTGAAGCCAGCTGGGTTTTGTCACAGGGGGGCCCCTCGCTGTGCCCGCTCCCCCCGTGCCCTCCCTCGCCAGCAAGGTGGGACAGTGTTTCTCCCGCGCTCTGCCCTCCCGTGTCCTTGCTTGTCAGGCTGGTATCTTGTTTCTTAGGAAATCTCTCCTCCGCGAGCAAGTTGCCACATGCCGGTTCCGACCTTGCTCCGGCGGGATTGCCGTTCCCGCACGGTGTCACCCCGGGGTGCATGGCGAGGTCCTCGTGCCAGCACAGGTGCCTTGTCCCCTCCATGGTGCAGGGCGCAGTTTTGGAGGTGCTGAGCCTGCAAGGGTGCTGCACCCCAGGGTGGCACCGAGACGTGACACCAAATCACGTCAACCCGCATGGCTTGGACCAGCCACGGTCCAGAGCGTCTTCACGGAAGATGTTTTGAGTGCTGCAACGTAGTGGGTGCCTCCCCAGGCACATCAAGCCTCACGATTCCTGCTGCTTCTTCCACCACTTGTCCTCAGCCACTCTCCTGCCTTTAGGCCCTGGCTGCTCTGGGCCATGAGCTCAAGCTGAGCGGGGCTACATCACTCTGGTGCGCGCAAGAGAGAAAGAGCAATCGGAAGAGCGTGCCGGAGAGCTGGAAACCTGCAGCAGCTAGCTGCCGTAAGGACATTCACCACTGATTTAATAGCATGAGACTCAAAGCGAACTGTTTTATTTTAAGCTTAGTGAGACCAAGTTTGATGGGCTAATGCATTCTGACTTTTATATTGAAGATGTAAATATCTCGAGACTCTGGACAGATTCTTTGGAGGACACATGGTTTGGATGAGGAAACCAGATTCAAAAATAATACCTGGAATTGTTTCAACAGTGCTTTAACCGATCTTGCGAGGACCAGCAGAGCAGCCAGAGCACGGCCATCTGTTTCCGTTCTTCCCTGCCCTCCAGGCTGACTCCAAACCACCCCACCATTAGAAAATGCATTGAGCATCCCGAGGAGGAAGGACACTTCAATAAGCCAAACCCCAAAAAGGAACACTTCATTTTCACAGAGGAAGCTATAAGCGACGTGACTCACTCAGTGGCTTTTGAGGCCCTCCCCACCTCTCAGCATTGTCACTTAAAGGTTATTCTTCTTTGCTTGCCCTGTAGCAATGACAAGCAGATATCAAACCACACGCCGCTCCTGATCATGAGGTCAGTCAAAGACGTCTTTGGGCTTGGTGTCTGCTGAGCTGGGCGGATTGACAGGTTTGAAGGTACAGGAGCCAGCCGACTTGTGCATCTACTGCTCCATTTTCCCAGGGCCAAGCCAACAGGCAGAGTTTTGGCTCATTGGCCTCAGTGTCCCAGCAGCCTGGAGCGGCCCCGCGCCAGGTCCCTGCTGGCTGACGGATCAGCCGCCCACCCGGAGGCCGCTTGGCTGCTGCTTCATCGGACAGGAGGCGAAAACAGAGCTCCAGGAAGGTCTTCCCAGGCCCGACCTGTTACACCACCTGCACCACCGCTAGCCCGCGGGGGGACTGTACTACAGCGCAACGTGTCACCCGGCACCGGAGACCGTGCCGAATGCCCCAGCTCCCACGGGCACGGATTTTGCTTCCTTTCCCAGGAGTGACCACGGCAAAGCCGTGCCAGGAAGCAGCTCTAGCCCCCAGCAGGGAGCCGGGTCTCCTTAGCAGAGACAGTCACTGCCCAGGACAGGACGAGTCGGGAGCACGTATTAAATGCGTCCCTGCTCTTTCTCGGAGGTGGCTGATCCCTGCTCCAGGGCTGCACGTCACAGCGCAGAGGGTCCTGGCTGGAAACCTGCCCTGCTCAGGGGGCTTTCCTCTTTTTTGGGGGTAAAAGCAAGGGGAAACGGGCAGCAGCCAGCATGCTACTTGTGTCCTTATGGGCTGATGTTTGAGCATATGCTGGGGTGGAAAACAGCGCAAATTTTGCCCCTTTGCACTCAGAGCCAAACCTGACAGTACCGCGGCTTCACCCTCTGCAACACCTCTATGGCAATTTACTTGTTTTCCACGCAGCGGCTCGAGCAGCTGTCGCTTCTGTGCCCAGCGCTCCCGCGCTGCAGCCCATGGTTTATTTACAGGCCCCGTCCCCACGGCCGGGGTCCCCCGCGCTCTCCCTGCCGCTCACCCAGCGGCCTCGGCCTTGTTTACCGAGTGCTGCTGCGAAGGCAGAATTATTTATTTCCCCCGGGCCCTGCCTGGCTTCTCAGCACCGCGGCCTCCGCACGCTCCGGTCGCTCGCGCGCGGCTCCGAGCCCAGCAAGGCACCGCAGCCCTTGGTGCGGACGCAGGACGGGCTCCAAGCAGCTTCCCGGGCAGCTCCTTGCCCAACGAGTGATGGCAAAGGGCAGATTTTTCCAAAGGCCTCCCATGCACATCAGCACCCACATCCAAAGCGCAGCCTCACTCAACAGCACAGCACAAGCCCTTGCTTCCCACACCAGCTTCCCATCTCCCATTTCCCAAGGGAGCAAACCAGGACACCCAAACACCACGCAAGCTGCCCGGCTCAGAACAATTCAGCCTGTCAGAGGCTGTTGTTGCCCCTGTGCTCCCATCCCCAGGGCTTTTCCAGCTGCAGATACAACGACCCAGGAGCTCCATCCCTGCAGCCACCCAAACCTCCAGCTCCTGAGAAGCAGCCACACGCTGGGTCCCAAGCACAACACCAGCCCCGCAAGGGCACGCACGCCCAGAGCGCAAACCGCTCACAGGCCCTCCGGGCCTTACCTTGCAATTCTGCAGCACTCAGCAGGACCAGGCTCATGCCCAGCAACCTCCTCCTCCTCTTCTCCATCCATCAGCCCCAGGCAGCTCCAGCTGCTTTATCAGCTCCTCCGGTGCACAGGTGCTCGGCCCCTGGGGAGCCGCAGGGACGCAGCTCCCTCCGGCCCTGCTCCTTCTCCAGCCCTCGGGATTTGGGCTGCGAGAGGGAGCTGAAGTGACAGGAAGAAGAAAAGAGGAGCCCTATGTGCAAAAAAAAAGTTTTGCAGTCAGTGGTGGGCCCATGCAGAGCTTTTCGGGGCATGCACAGCCCTCCCTCATCCCCAAACAGCTCCGAACTCCACCAGGGCAGGGGTTGCAGGGAAAAAGAACCTGTGATTAAGAGTTTTAGCCCACCCCTGCCTGTGCAAACCTCCACAGTGATAACCCTGACACGGACACCCAAACATTCATATTTTGTTGCGTGATCTTAATGATACAAGTGCCCTTAAAGCAGTTTAGCCCGGGAGCCATGTGTGCATCCCTGCCAGGCACAAAAGCTCGGCCGTGCAGTGTCACCCGTGGGCAAAAAACACCCCGAGAGCGGTGAGTGACGCAGCACAAGTAGCAGTAGCTGTGGGCTGCCTAGGAGGAGACACCGGCGGCCGCAGGGTCCCCGGGGACCGGCGAGGATCGTTGCATCTCTTGCCTGCAGCCCGGGGAGCCACCGCGGCTTGAGAAGCGGCTGGTCCCGGCGGAGCAGCAGGGCCGCCAGATGCACCCGGCAGCGCAACATTATGTAACTGCCTTCCTGCAAGGAAAGACGTTAACTCAGATTACCTTGTTCTTGCCACAGGGTAAGAGCACGCGTACAAGCAGCAAACACAGCTCGGCAGGACGTGTGTTTAGCCTGCAGGATTCCTGGCTCCCTTTCTGGGTATGAGAGAGGGGGCACGGGCTCCTCCACCCATTTCCTCCCCATCCCCATTCCTCTGCCCAAGTCCTTTCCTGCTCAGCTGTCCGGCTGTTTTGGGCTGGGATACTCTCCTTGGGGTGTCCTTTGGAGACAGCCGAGGCACTGGGAGCCCATAGCAGCATCTCTGCTCTTTCCGCTCCCGTCCCAGCTCCGGGAACACGGGCGCCCTTCCCGCGGCTCCGTGCTGGGCCGTGCTCGGAGCGGCTCTGGGGACGGTGTCTCGTTCAGCGTGAGGAGATGATGGAGGCACAAACGTGCATAGTAAAGCTGCCGCTTTGGGGGATTTTAGCCACTCAGTTCTTGCAAGCGTGAACTGCAGCTTTCCATAGGCTCCTATGTCGGCCAAGCATAAGGGAGACTGTCTCAGGGAATGCGCTTTCTATGAAAATCGCCCCCTTGCTGAATGTAAAAGCCCTTTCCCAAAGGGCCTTTCAAAGGAAACAGCTCAGTCAGACTCATAACAAAGGCAAATCCACATAGTTTTGTCTTAAATTCCTTCTTGGAAATAGCACCGCGCAGAGCCAGACCCCCAGCCCGCGGCGTTTCAGCTGAGCACTTAACACTGGCGAACGTAAACACAGCTAAAACCGGTAACTGGGCAAGCTGGGCCGCGCCGCTGGGCGCCCGCGATGCCCCGTGGTGCCTTCCTCTCTAGTGATGGTTCTTGTTCTTCCAGGAGAACCCGTACCTGTGCAGCGACGAGTGCGACGCCTCCAACCCCGACCTGGCCCACCCGCCCAAGCTCATGTTCGACACGGAGGACGAAGGGCTGGCCACGTACTGGCAGAGCGTGACGTGGCGCCGCTACCCCGAGCCGCTGCTGGCCAACATCACGCTGTCCTGGAACAAGAGCATCGAGCTGACCGACGACATCGTGATCACCTTCGAGTACGGCCGGCCCACCATCATGCTGCTGGAGAAGTCCCTGGATAACGGGAGGACTTGGCACCCGTACCAGTACTACGCGGATGACTGCATGGAGGCGTTCAGCATGCCCGCACGGAGGGTCAGGGACCTCTCTGCCACCAGTGCCAACAGGGTCCTCTGCACAGAGGAGTATTCCCGCTGGGCGGGCTCCAAGAAGGAGAAGAACGTGCGGTTCGAGGTGCGGGACCGCTTTGCCATCTTCGCTGGCCCCGACCTCAAGAACATGGACAATCTGTACACCCGGCTGGAGAGCGCCAAGGGCCTCAAGGACTTCTTCACCGTCACGGACCTGAGGATGCGGCTGCTGAGACCGGCCCTCGGGGGCACCTACGTGCAGAGGGAGAACCTGTACAAGTACTTCTATGCTGTCTCCAACATTGAAGTCACTGGCAGGTAACGGCCGCTCTGTTTCTGTGGGTGTCTCTTCTCGGAGGGATGAGAAGAGGGGTACTGTTAGCACCGTAAGCCACCGGCATGCCTGCGCAGCGCGCGGACTAGCAGCCCGGTCTTTCCCCCTCTGATGCTTTGTCTTCCAAACACCAGGAGTAAACCAGCTGTGTCCTTGCAGCGAGCGGCTCGGGCACTCGCAAGGTCAGCGCAGGAGCGCCCGCCGAGGACGCTCGCGTCCTTGCTGGAGCCGGGACGGAGCGGGGGGAGCTCGGGAAGGGCTTGCGGCAGGGACGGGAAGGTCTGCATTTGGTTTCTCTTTTGGATCCAGACACAGTCACTGAGCCTGGCCAGGCTGCTGCCCCCATATCTCATCCGTCCCATCCTCATATGCCATGAAGCTTTTGGAGATGAGGGCCGGGCTCCTGCGGCTCTCCTTTGCCATGCGCCAAGGGCTGCCCATCCTGGGGGCAGAGAGGGCTCAAAACCCGCTCTGAGTTTGGGCCTGTTCCTCTCTCCTCTTGGGGCACTGCCCTCCTCCCTGCTGCAGGGCTCCGTAGTGGGACGAAGGGCAAGGGTCTCCCCGATAGAGCCGGTGCGGCGATGGGGCGAGCGGGACGGGCCTCCCCCGGCAGCCGGGGGGATGAGGAAGGCAGCAGGGGGGCTGTTTCTCCGGGCTTTTGCTTTTCCTTGCTCCGTGCATTGCCATATGTTACGTTATGACATCGAGCGAAAAAGCCAAGTAAGGTGGAAAAGTGCCGAGATGGCGAATTTCCCGTGCAGCTTGTGGATTCAGCGTGTGCGAGACTCGCAGGCAAGAGGAGGGGGAAAAACCCTCCCCGTGACCCAGCGGGTGCTCGCGAGGCTCAGCAGAGCCGCCGGGGAGCCGCTGGCATCGCTCCCAACCCACTCGCGAGTCCTGCGCGTGCGGACGTGGCACGCGGGTGTCCCGGGCCTGGCAAGGGGGTTGCTCCGGGATAGAGGAAGCACCGACAAGGGAAGAGCCCCTTCTTCCCATTGGAGGAGGCATCAAGGATGCCGGGGCTGCGCAGCCAGGAGCAGCCGGGGCACAAGAGCCTCTCCCGCGCACGCTGCCAGGTCTGCACGTGGGGCACGGAGCTGTGGATCGAGCACAGAGCGGCAGCAATCGATGCCGGGCGGCAGCGCGGGCCGTATCGACGTGCAGGGCGGGCGCGGGAAGCAGGATGCGCGGTTTGGGGCTCAGGAAGTGGTAAATGGGGCTTAAAGAGCTGATGCCCTTGAGCAGCGACCTTGGCTTCCGAGCGTAGAATCCACACGTACCGCGCCGGCCAGCCGGACACCACGACCGTTCCCATGCACCTTCGGGACACTTGATGCTTTAAGGCACATGTTAAAATTAAGTCACCTGTGTACAGTGTTCGAGGCCCTGGGGCTCTCGGCGTGCCAGGATTGCTTTTTGCCACAAAGTCACTTTATATTCTCTGTGTCCCTTGTGCAGGGTATGTCACCCGAGCATTTTTTGCTTCCTCACTGGACTGGTAGGACATGAACCAACGTCCACCTGGCTCTTAGCTGTCCTCCTCCCACATCCCTCCATCAGGCTTTGACCTCACTGCCCAAATTCAATAACATTTAATAGCAGCAGAGAAGCCTCAGAAGTACTAAATCCCTATAAATTTGGTGAAAACGGGCAGCCAGGGTGGGGGGAAAGGAAATCCCTTTGAGCTGCCCAGGAACAGCAACCTCTCCTAGACATCAGAGCACCCACAGCAGGCTGCATCCGTCCTTGCAGGAGCAGCAGCAGGAGGCTGAGTGCCGGCTGTGCCGGGCAGAGACTGCTCCGCACACGGCTCCAGCAACCAGCAAAGCCTCGTCCGCCTTCTCCTTCTGACAAGGGTAGCAGCTTCTGAATTTACCCTGCAGAGCCCGGTGGGTGAGGGCAGGTGCTCAGCAGCGGCAACCAGCTCTGAGAAACAAGAGAAACTTTTGCTTTATTCATTTGCTCCGTCCTCGGAGAAGGACGAACTGCCAGGGGCTGCATTGTGGGTGAGACGGGGTTGGGCTGCAAAGGGCCGCTGGAAGCTGCAGTGCTGCTTCTGGCCAGGGCCACCTTCTGCTTCCACCGAGACGCTGAGCGCTGCGCTGAGCTCCGATGGGCCGAGGTGAGCGGATGGCCTCCCACGCGCTGCCGCGGAGCCGTGCCGGGGAAGGCGGAGATGCTCCGAGCGAATTATCCCTCTGCTCCTGAGCTCATTCCAGCCCTAGCGAGCAGTTTTGGCACTGGAAAGCAATGGACCAGCAGCTGTGAGCAGAGCCCGGCACAGCGCAGGGGCCGAGAGCAAATTAGATCTCGTGTCTGGCTCTGCGAGGGCTGGGGCACCAGGGGGAAGCAGAGAGGGATGGATGCGAGATGGGCACAAGGATCGCTCTGCGGGAGGCGGAGATGGGCTCTGACTTGCCCAGGCCTGGCAGATGGACATGGAGGCAGAAGGTGCACAGGCAAATCCGTGAGTGTCACTAAGGGGCTCTTGTTGGGCGTCAGAGAAGAGGGGAGAGGCGATGACTATGGAAAGGCAAAGGCAAAAAGCAGCCCCAAGGTCTTCCCAAGAGAGCAGAGGAGCCATGAGCCCAGGGATGGGGTGATGCTGGGAGCTCCAGTGCCCCGGACCACTCGTGCCTGGGGCGCCTGCTCCGACGGGAGATGCTTTCCCCCTCCAGGACGCCTGGGATTGTGTTTTGTCCTCGGACACCACCAGCCTTGGAGCAGAAAGGAGTGAGGCCCCGTGGGGACCAGAGGGGAAGAAGCTGCTCATGGAGCCGCCCTGGGGCCTCCTGGGCCTCATTCCGCAACCTCAGCCAGATCCATTTCTCTGCTCGTGGCCAACGGTTTATTTTTACTCTCTTTCTTCTTCTTGTTATCTTTTTTTCTCCTCTTTTTTTTTTCTCTCTTTCTCTTCCATCCTGTCCCTATTGATCTGCTGCGTAACTGGAGATGCAGAGCATTCGAGACAGGAATAGCCAAGAGAAAGCCCTTGGCCCGGCGTGCTGGCCAGGGCAAAGAGGGGAAGCCGAAAGACTTTTCCCTGCAGAGCTCTATTCACCGCTTGGTTTTCTCCTCGTGCAGACGTGAGCTCAGTCTCCTTCCCAGGATGCGGAAAATGAGCTGCTCCTGGCCCCAGCGTCAGTGCAAGGAAAGAGGCTGCCTCTGTGGCCATTACTCGCTGTGTCCCTTTGGAGGCCTTTTCCCCTTTCACCACGTCAGTCAGCGCGGCGCGCGGCAGGGCACGCTCCGTCACCGAGACGTTAATAAGCCCTAATTGAAGTTAACGTGCCGTGGTCAGGGCACACGGATCCAGTTAGGAGAAATCAGGTGGAGGAGAAGTGAGCCGGTCTCGGTTGGGTTAGGAAGATGGTGCTGCTTCCTGCCCTCCTGCCCCGCGCGTGCTCGGTCCGTCCATCCGTCCTGCTGCTGGGAGAGCTCGTCATGGAGCAGCGACGGTGCCTCCTCCCCGGGCCGGCTGATGAGTCGCGCTCAAGAAGGGCTGATGTTCAGCTTGGTAGCTCTGCCCTTCTCACCGCTCTTTACCCCTTTGCTTTCCACGGGTTTGTGTTGCCTTCCCTCTTTTTAAAACAGCTACAAAAGAAATGAAGGCGACCCCCTGCTCCCTTCATCTTTAAGGGCTGTTTTCCTCCTCTTGCGCCCCACAAAGAGCCTCCTCCAAGCCGAAGCTGAGCGGTGCCCACCTGCAGGGGCTGCTTTCGCTGCTTTGCTGGTGCCTCTCTGGAGATGCGGGGATGCTGGGCGCCAGTTAAAGGCCACATACGCTGGTGCTCCGCGCTCCTGCTGTCTCTGCTTCTGTCCTTCGGCAGCGCAGCGAGCGGCCCCTCGGCCGCAGCGCCGCTCTGATCGGGGCCTGCAAGTGCCTGCTGGCTGCTCCCGGGCAATCTGCTGAAAAAGTTGTTGGAGAGGAAACAGCCTCTGCGATCCCGCCTTGTCTGACAGGGGGATCAATGAGCCTTTCATCCCCCAGCTGAGCGCCTTTCCCGGAAGGCCGATGCGGGAGCCGCGAGCTGCCAGCAGAGCAGGGAACAGGGACAAATGACCTGGGCACGTCTTGGAGCTTGGCCCCGGGCACGGCTCGCTCAGCCCCGGCTGCAGGAGCACCGAGCGCCTCCGCGTGAGCAGCCTGCACGCATTGCCCTGGCGTTGGTCCAGGCTTGAATTAGCTCTATTTCAAGCAAAAATCTCGGGCAGGTAGTTAAATTAACTTGCAGCAACTGTTCGTTCGTCTCTCCGTGAGCCTCTTAATGGGTTTTCCTCCTGTTGCTGCAAGATGGAAGAGAAACTTGCTGGGAGGGAGGGAACAAGAACCCAGCAAGTTCCTCCTTTGCCCAGACGCCCGTGACACTTTGTCGATAGCCGGAGACAGATGCCCAAGGTCCTGTTACGCGCTCTGGCTCAGTTTTGTGGAGGTTTTTATTTCCCCCCCTCCCCATTTTGTTGCCGAATTGCGTCCGGCACTGAGCAGATAATAGAATTTCATCGACAGACTGAGAAGGTGATGTATGTTAAAGCACTTAATATAAAGAGACTTCTACAGGAGCCCAAATTCAATTTGGCCAATGAACTCAATTGCAGGCACGACTGCATTCCAGGAGAAAGACCAGGAACATTTATACACGTTACTCGGCAAATATTTACGCTCCTGTATCCGTATGATGTCCTCTTCACCCTTCCTCCCTTCTGCTGCCTGACCCCCGAATGGGGAAGTTTGTTTTTATGGGAGCTTTTTTACGAGGGCTTTGAATGTAAATAACGTTCCACCAGTCAGCGGGATCGTGACAGCTGGCGAGTGTCAACTTATTCAAAACAAATAGCCTCTCTAAAGGGAGCAGCCAGCCAGCACGCGCTCCATTTTGGCATCTTGTCTTCTCTCCGTAACCCAAACCTCAAATCATTTCAGAGGGCGGCGCGCGGGGCCGTGCCCAGCAGCGGGACGCGCTCGTCGCCGCCGCACGACCGCCAGCGAGAACCCGCAGTGACGAAAACCACTCGCGGCCTCTCCCTCTGCCCTCGCCCAGCGTCGCCCGCAGGGTTCTTGGCTCTGCAAGAAGCAGCCAAACCCCAAAAGCTCCCTCATTGCTTCAAAACGGGGCTTTCAAAGGGCTTCCCCTCCCCTTTCATCTTCCGGACCGCAGCCTCCAGTGCGCTCGCGGCTCCTGCGTGAATGAGCCCTCCTCGCTGCGCTCGCTCCGCGCTCTGCGCAGCCCTTTCTGCCCCGTTCCAAGCCTCTCGAAGCAGGGAAATGTCCCTAACCGCGCACCTCTCACGTCAAAGCTGTTTTAGCCACTCAGAGCTATTTTACCTGGCTTTTGCCCGCACAGATGGACCACAAAGAGCCCAAGCCCAACGCCCGCCACGCTTTGCGCAGCAGATTTGCTCCGTGCTCTTGCTGAGCTGCCGAGGAGGTTGCAAAGCAGCAGGTAGAAAGCGGCGAAACGCGAGGCAGGCAGCTGCCGGCGCGGCCGCGGTGACAACGGAGAAGGAGGGGAAGAGTTACTCATGTTTCCCCGCTAACCAAGTTCAGTTGAAACACCGTTTTCCTTGGGGACGGGGAGGGAAGAGCTCCCTTCAAACACGCGGCCCCACAAGGCTCATTAAAGGCTCGTCCGTTACGGCGCGAGAGCAAACGATTCGGCGAGAGCTCCCGCAGTCCTTCCCTTGCTGGCAGCCGGCGGCGCGCGGCGCCCCCGTGCCAGCTCGCGCACGCCGACAGGGAGCCGGGGGGACCCGCGGCCAGCACAAAGTGACGCTGGGGGCAGAGGGAGCCCCCCGGTACCGCGGGATGGGTCTCCGCGGCTTGGCTTGGGGCGCAGGGGGGCAGGTTGGAGTCGGTGGAAAGGGGAGGTCGTGGTGGTTTCCTGCTGTCCCCTGTCCTTCCTCTGCTGCTCCTGCTGGGGGCTTGGGGGAAGGAGGACAGGGCACAGGGCAGCTCTCCTGGCTCTGCCACCTCTGCCCTTCAAGGAGGAAGGGGATGGAGAAACCGTCCGTGCCCCTCTCTGCTGGCCTTGTGCTCTGCAAGACACAGTCATGCACAGAAGGGAGGCTGTAAAACCCGTATGGATCTTTAGAGAGGAAGCAAAGGGCTGGGGCTTCTTCTTAAAGTTATTTAAAAATCCATTATTACTGAGAGCTCGGGCGCGGCGGTGGCTTTCGCGCGGCTC
>VZSV01000068.1:3347170-3363859 GCA_013398735.1 Nothocercus julius | reverse complement strand
CTCCAAGCTCCTTGCTCTTCCCTGCTGGAGGTGTTGGCAGCTGCGGATCGCACTGCACCACTTGGAGGGGAAGGCAGTGGCTGAGCGAGCTGCGCTGAGGATGGAGTTGGAAACAGCCCATCACGTGGGCTGGGACACGCTGGGCCAAACAGAGGGTCCAGCAACCAGAGCCGTTGCCCAGGAACGGCGAGGAGCGGGTGTCCCCCGGGCCACGGCCTTTCTGGGGACACCGGGGCTTCTCCCGTGTCCGCGCTGGGGCTGCCCTTCCCCGGGTCCTGCAGGGGCTCGGGACACTTGCCGGGCGATAGAGCCGGCACCACCAGTCCTGAAGCACCAGCTGGAGGGCAGAGAAGCCACCAGCTCCTCAGAGCAGCTCCCGAGGCAGCCGGAGCTCGTTGCGCTGTCGGTTTTGCTAGCGGGAGCGCGGGCCTAGAGGGTCCCCAAGGCTGGAGCAGGGCCATCGCTGCCTTGCGTAGGGCTCAGAGCGGGTGCCCTCCCCTCTGCTGCAGTTTAAGCGTCACTGCTAAGTAGCTCCTCACCTTTTCCTTCACCCTCTCTCTCCCGACATGGCTGGACGCCCAAGGCAGATGAGCGGAGACAGGCAGGACTAGCAGCTTCAGCCCAGGGGACGGCACTAATGTCATTTTCTCCCGTCCCCACCAGCTGGAGCTTGGCTGCAGGAAGCCGCCGTGCGCACACGGGCAGCGCTCGCCCGCGTCCTTGGGCTGGAGACCCTGCGGAGGAGGCAGAGAAGGGGTTAAGGCCGAGGCAGAGAGGAGGCCCAGGCTCCGAACGGCTCCTTCGTGGCCGGATTGGCAATCGGGGCCGCTGGAAGCCCCTCCGCGGCTCGCTATTAAATAATGCAGCCTGATTGATTGGTCTGCAAAGCGCTGTGCTGTGGGGTCAGCAGGCTCGGGCAGGAGCACGCTGGTTAGATTGATGATCCTCAAAGGTCAAAATTGGAAAGCAATTCCCTGGTAAAATTGATTCTTTGGATAACAAAACTCGGGCACAGTGGCTAAGGGCCAAGCAGGAAGAAATAGAGGGCCCGAGACCAGGCAGGAAGGGCGAGTGTCTGGCTCTGTTTTCTCCTGATTCAATTTTCCTTGCTTACCCTGACTAGGAGCGAGGCTCCTCGCCGGGCAGCGCGGCGCTCCGTGTCCTGACGTGCTCCGGCAGCGACATGTCCCCGGCGCGAGGCGCTGGCCCTGCTTTGGAAGGGAGGAAGCGCAGAGGTTCATGTTCCCTTCCGGAGGCAGGGAAGGGCTGTAGGGGAGGAGAGGCCGTCCATGCAGCTGATGCTCAGCCCTGAGTGGAGTCCTGCAGTGAGGAAGGGCCAGGGGAGGAATCGCACGAGAGCTCACGTTATCCCACCGCGCTCAAGCAGGAACAGGCTGAAAAATGTCTTTTAATGGTTCTGCTTTCGAGAGCATAAATTATTGCACCATGGACAAAGCAGGGAAAACCAGTGCACTGTCCCAGGACACATTTTCTGGAAAAAAATCAGTTGATTCCCTTAGTTTATGTCTAGTGGCCTGAGCTTCACCCGAGGGGCTGATAGAGCCGTGTGTGAATTATGGACCCAGTCTTGGCCACCCCGCGCTTCACTCGAGTCACCACAGGATTTTGAGGAGCGGGAATTATGGTGCTTGGAGACAATTATTCCCTTCATGCTGCACTAGAGCTCATTAATAGTTAGTTAATGTTTGCAAATTGCTGGATAGTGTTTTTCTTCATTGTCTTTTCCAAGGAGGCTGTGACTAAAAGGCGGATTTGGTGCCTTTTCCTTTTTCCACACATTTATTTGGTCTGAAACATATGCAGCTCCTTACTGGAGCCTCATCTTGAGACTCTGACTTACCATTAACCAGTCTGTGCTGCTGCAGTCACACAGTGGAAATAAAAATCTCTCTCATCTTGAAAGGGAGACTGCAGGTCCATCTTGGGCGAGGAAATGGGGATCATAACCCCAGCACCAAATGCTGCAGCAAAACAGCTGCGCTCAGTGAGAAAATCCTGCAAAAAGAGCAGGGCAGGGCTCACCAGCCCCATTTCACCGCTGCATTTTCGCTCGCATGGACCAGACTTCTCTAGGGCGCTCGCTGACGTGTCTCCCGTCGTGTCCTTGCAGGTGCAAGTGCAACCTCCACGCCAACCTGTGCACGTTCCGGGAGGGCAGCCTGCAGTGCGAGTGCGAGCACAACACCACGGGGCAGGACTGCGGCAAGTGCAAGAAGAGCTTCCGCTCCAGGTCCTGGCGCGCGGGCTCCTACCTGCCTCTGCCCAACGGCTCGCCCAACGCGTGTACGTAGCTCGTGGCCGTCTCAAACGGGCGCGCGGAGCGGTGGCGTGCTGGGTTTGGGGGCGTCGGGCGCTCGGTTTGAAGAAGGGCACCAATATTTACCAGTCTGCTGGGGCACAGAGGCAGGAGACGCTTCCCGGGTGGATGCAAAGGTGGGTTTTGGCTGTTAGCAGCTGAACGATGAGTCCAGAAGAAGGCAAGACCGGGAAGGACAGCCCTAACCCCTGTCTGCAAGCTCTGGGCCAAGGTCCGCAGCTTTGGGTGGCAAGCCAGATCAGTGTCCCTAGAAGCAAAGGCGCAGAAAGAAGAGTCCGGGTGTCTCCCTGCTCTCCTCGAGTGCGGAATTGGGCAGCAGCCACCACAGATGGGCTGGTTTCTCCCGCCTCGTGTTCCCACCGTGGTGGGATGTCACGGAGCCGCAGCAGCCGCTCCAGCCTTTCAAGCCGCGGCTTTGAGCATTACCAAAGAGAACCATTCCCTCCCTCCCTCCCTCCCAATTTTTTTGAAAGATTTATATGCTTTAAGATGATCAAAGCCGGAGCGTGGGCTCCGAAGGCCGTGACGGGCATGTCTGTGCGCGCCAGGGCCCGGGGACGTGCGGGGCCTTTGAACGGCAACGCGCTTGTCAGCTGCCACCCGCGGCCGCGGGGCTTCAAAGGCACCGGGCGAGCGGCCGGCGCTGACGGGCACCCGCTCTGCGCCCTCCTGTCCTCCCGACGCTGTCACCTCCAATTTCTGCATCTCGTCCCCGTCTTCTGCTCTCTTGCAGGCGCCGCTGCAGGCTCGGCCTTTGGCAGTAAGTAAAAAAAACAACCGGAATGCGGGTGTTTAACACCCAGGTGCATGATCCTTGCGGCTGTCGCTAGATGGGGTGGGGGATAAAAATAGTGGCTGTTTTGTGTCCATCATCATCATCCAGGCAGTAAGTCTCCCCTCATTGTGCTTCCTTTTCTGTCCAAGAGCCTCACGTTTCCTTCCATCAACTCCAGCAGCCTCATTTTGCCTCCTCCTCTGGTACGTTTCCCCCCACGAGGTTCGTTAGAAAAGCAGAAAGGAAAACGAGGCGCTTCAAAAACGCTGGCGCGCCTGGGAATTTTTCCTCCCCGTATTGCAGGTTTTGCTCGGAGAAGGAGTCGCGTTTCTGTTATTGGGGCGCAGCACCCAGTTTGGGTCACCTTGGGCTGCCTAAAGAGAAAAGCATCTATAGCGCATGTATGTCTGTATATACATGTGTACTTATAGGAACGTATGTCTATGAAGCGTCGGCAGCAAAGTCAGCAGCGCTCAGCGGGGATTTCTGCTGAAAGATTGATGGTGCGAAGTGACTCCTTATTTAACAAAGCTGGAGGTAGTTGGATATCAAAGAGCCTTGAGCTTTGGGTACGCAGGAGCCTGGGTCTGAATTTTGTGCCTCAAAATTGCCTCGCAGAAGAAACAAATTGTAGAGCTGAATGAGTAATGAATCCCTCGGTTTGCAAGTAAGCGGGAAGAGTTGGAGGGAAAAATACAGTTTGAGGTAAATTCAAACACAATAACAATATAGAAAGGCACCTAAGTGGAAAGTGGGAGATGGCATTTCTGGATAAATGAAACATTTAGATTTTTTAAATGATTGAATCTACATGTTTAAAAAACTTTAAACAAAAACTAAAAGTCTCCCTAAAGTAATTCCGGAGTAAAAAATTTAAGTGTTTTAACAGCCTCAAATCATCTTTCTTTTCCAAATGAGGACTTACTGCTAAATCAACTCCCTTGCTTCCTCCCTATGCAACTGGGAGTCCTCAGTTCTGCTCTTGTTTCACTGGAAAACCCTTTCCCACCAAAATTTCCTGCTATCGAGAAGCTGGGAGGGCATCGGGAAACGTCCAAGTTGTGCTGGAAGCGGAGAGCAGGGATTTGTAGCCGAGGGCAGTTAAGGAGAGATTATGCAGCCTGCACAGGCGACAAGAAGTGACCTAAATTAAGTGTTTAAACTAGCTAAGGGCTATTATGAAATTAAGCACGATAATCGGCCGGGAGCAGCGGGACAAACAAGGACACGGGGGCAGCAGGTGTGTGTTAAGCAGGAATTTGCGCCCCGCGCGTTATTTTAGCCGCGGCCACCGTGGCAAGAGTGGCGCCGCGGCCGGGCTCGCTGTGGGCCAGCACCTCAAGGGATTTTCTTGAGTTTTGAAGCCAAGCCTGCAGTTAAAGCGCCCCTTTGCCCGAAGGATGCTGGGGTGGAAATGGAGCAACGGAAACGGGAGAGCTCTCCTCGTGCTCTCTGCGCCAGTGGCCTTTTTTTGCCTCTTTTCTGCTTAATTGGCAATCACATTAGAGCTGTTAAGTACTTAAGCCAATATCTGCCCCAGCGGAGGAGGCTGGCACAGGCGCTCGGGCCCAGCCGGCAGCTGGAGCTGCCCAGGTCCCGTGCGGAGCCGGGGCTCGGAGCAGGCACTGCTTCCCGGAGCCGGGAGCTGCGCTTGGCCTCTGCTCCGGGCTGGACCGAAGCCTCTCGGGAGGCTCCTCACACCTCTTCTCTTTGCCTGGTAGCGTACGAGCGACCGCAGCGCGGTCCTGCCACCAAAGTGACCACGACCGCGTCACCCACCACCACCACCACCACCACCACCCGGCCAGGTGGGTGCCTCCCGGCCCAGGGCTGCCGTGGCCTCGATTCTTCGTGCATTTAGGCTGGTGAAAAGTCATGGATAAAAATCACCCTGAGTGTGGTCACATCCCCCAGGGGCAGGGAGCTCCTCACTTGTTCTGACCCGTTTCAGTCCAAGAGCGTTCTGGCACTGGTAGCAGGAGCTTGGAGTGAGGGTGCCAGCCCCAGAGTTGGCTCCTGTGTCCATAAAGACAGCAGTGATGAGTCCACCTCAAGGCCAGCAAAGCCCATGACCTTTTCCTTCAAAAAAAATAACAACAAAAAGAGAGGTTTTCAGATCCCTTCTAGGGTCTTTTAGGGCCACTCAGCAACACAGTCCTGCACTGGGCTGCCAGAGACGCTCTCTTACAGCAGGAACAGGGGAGGAAAGCAAGGAGGACTTCAGTGTCCCACTGGTAAGAACCGAACCTCACGTCCAACCTTGCCAGGCTGCCAGGAGAAGCCCCCGGCTTTCTCCTGGGACACCAGAGCCCTCACATCTGCTGCTGCTCACCCAGCCCGCGGGCGTTCGCCAGCAGCCTCCGGTGCAGGGACCGGTACTCGCACAAGAGCCTAAAGTACCCTTCCGTCATCCCCAAAATCACCCCACAGAGGAAAACTTGGGTCCTTTTTCCGGGGTTCCTCCTTCCTCCAGCTGTGAGCAAGGAGACATCCTTCTTGCTTTTCCTTGGGAAATGAGTGGATAAGGACTTAGCAGCAGGACATTCTTGTTAAGCTTCTCACGGGGAATTAGCCACGTTCTTTGCCGTGCAGTGCTTACAGGGCCTGATATTTCCCAGGAGGACGTTTTACACCCACAGTGTGTTAGTAACAGTCTGTCTGGGGGAGCTGCCAGAAGCCAGCCAAAGGGATGAGGAAACCTGATTGCTTGTTTATGCAAATAGAGCGATATTCAGGGATGGGCCCGGCTGGAGCAGCTCATCGCGGAGCCGGCGGGGGTATCTCCAATTTCTGAGGAGTGACCCCGGGCAATATCCTTCTCTGCTCGGAAGTGTCCCTTATCCAGGAGCACGTTGCACCTGTGCAGGACAAGGGTCTTTTGCACCCTCGCCCGGTGCTCACAGCACCTCCAAACCCCAGCGGTGACGGCAGAGCCCGTCTGTGCAACGCGCTTGGGGGTGTCATTTGATTTTTATCCATGCTCACCCGTAGCAGCAGCTCTGGTCTGTATTTCGCCCGTGCCTACGTGCTTGGCATCTCCCTCGTGCGTGGCTTGCAGCGCTCCGTCCTGCTTCCGTAGGGCATCCGCGGGGCTGGCAGGAAGGTGCCCGCGCGCTGCTGGGGCTGCCTCGGCCACCAAAGTGCCACAAGGGGCCTGGGTCGCTCGGCTCGGGGTTCGTTACCACCAGGACCTGCTGCTAGGCACAGCGGGCTGTTGTAACGCGTTCATTAACTGCTGACAGCAGGGGACTAAAGAAAAGATGTTGCCAAAGACAGACATTCGGTTGGTCTTCGCCTCTCTCTTCTATTAAGCGTTAAAACCTCCCTCCTCACTTTAAAGCCAGCTGGGCCACAAGGACATTTAAAAAACACCCTGTTAAGGCCCTGCCCCGTCCCTGCCTCACCCTCTGACCTGCGCGATCTCTTTTACCTGCTGAATTTCTGCTTCCCACTTTAAGCTCCCACCTCCACACCAGCCGCCGAGCCCACGCGGGACACCCAGCAGAACCCAGGTATTTAAGGGCAGATGGATGGGCTTTTCCCTCCTCCTCGGTGCTGGAAACCGCAGGGATACCCCCTAGGGCCCAAATTCAGCTCTGCTTTCACTTGCCTTCTGCACTTCTGTTATTTCTAATCCTTCCCTCAGGCTTGTCAAATTCTTTCTTCCCGATCGTGACATTTTCCCCACGCCTAAAATAAGCCAAAGCAGCTTTATCTCTGCTCCCATTTCCCCCCTCGTGCTTTGTAACCCAGCAGTTCCAGTCCAGTTCTGGAGGAAAACCCCAAACCAAAACGACTTTTTCCAGCTCCTTCTCCAGGGGCATTTCCAAGCATCTTTTGCCCCAGCACTTTTTGCTGGAAATTGGGGCTTCTCAGTGCCCTGTATTCTCCATCCCCAGAAATCCACCAAGACTGAGGGTTTTCATCAGTCCCGAGCAAAGCCCCATAGCTAGAAGCTGCCCAGCCCTCGCTCTCTGTATTCAATAGGTCTGGAGGTGAGACGTGTCCCATTCCTGAAATGGGAAGCTGTCCGTTAATGTCATCGAGATCCGAGGGAAAGGTTCTGGGATAATGAGCATTAATAATTTCCCTGGCTCTGTGAATGCGATTGAGTGGAGGTGTATGTGAATGACTAAAAAGCAAAATGCCTTCAGGGCTGTTTTTTATTGTGACTCTAATTAAACCCTTGCCAATTTGCACAGGGCTTTTTTTCATATTCTCTTTAACATGGTATTAATATCAATTGGCTTCCACTTTCCAGCTGAAAAGGACAATGTCTATCACCTACTCTTAGAGCTTGTCATTAAAAAAATATATATCTTTTTTTTTTTCTTTTTTATTCTGCATTGTTTATTATCCCCTTGCTGAGGCTGGGAAATCACATTTCTCTCCTTCTCGGGTTTGTCCTTTGAAACTTGGCAAGGAGTGAGGGATTTTTTTTTTCCCTCCTCCTCCTTATGTTACCCAACTGGAGCTTGAAATTAATAATATGGCTTTTAAATTTTTATCCCTCTATTTGTTTTCTAGCAAACCTGTAGATTGTCAGCAATGCTGAGGAGATGGGGAGGGGTATGGAGCCAGCAAGGGGCAAGAGCTTGCAGGGGGGGAAAATAGATATATATTTTCATAAATATATATATATATATATTTTATAACAGGCAATCTAATCTAAAGCCAAATTTCTTGCCATTTTCATTTCTCATCAGTGGCTTGCAAATTCTTTAACTGGCATTCCTGAGGGAACAGCATGGCCTGAAGGAGGGTCTAGGGCTTTGCACTGGATTTCAGGACTTCCATCACAAAATACTCTTTTTTCACTCCCCCCCCTCCTTCAGTTCAGTTATTCAAAATAGCCCCCCTAAAGCAGAGAGGGGCCAGCGAGCCCCGGAGAGCCCCGCGCTGAGCAGAAAATGCCTCATTCTCAGAGGGGCTGAGAACGGGCAGCTCAGCGCAGCGGTGGAGCGGGCGGCTCGCGGAAGCGCTGGGCCCCGGGGCACACGGAGCGATGCCGGCGCATCCCATAACGTGGCCTTTTCCTCCCCGACCGCTGCAAGACGCCCCCGGCCTGTCGGCCGCGGCCCCGCTGCAGGTGGGATCCCTCCCGGCCAGGGCTGCCGCGGAAGGTAGGAAGCGCTCGGCAGCGCGGGGGGCCCTGCTCGGCACCTCCGCTTTCCCGCTGGATGAGCCGCGGCTTTGCCGATGGCCACGCGCCGGCGGCAGCCCAGCAGGGCTGCGTCCAGCCTCGGGCTCCTGGAGTAGCCGTGGAAAAGGAGGGGGATGAGAAGCAGCGGGAGGGATCGCTCCGAGCTTGCTGGGGGCGAGCAGAGCGGATCACGGGAATCGCGTCGTCTCCCGAGGCCGGACGCTGTTTGCAAAGCGGAGGGGCTGAGGACGTAGTGAGGCTCGTGCCGGTCGCAGCGTTGGCACCCGCTTGGATATTCCCCGGCTTCGCGGCTCCCGCATGTTTGCTGCCAGCAGGCTACGAAGCCTCGAGAGGGGCTGCACTTGCTCCCGAAGCCGAAGTTTTCCGCTCCCTTCGGCTCCTGCCAGTCCTCAGCACCTGTAGCTCCATCCATAGACATTAGCATCCCTCTCCGTGCCGACCGTGCGGTGCCTAAAGCCGGGCCCAGGGCATGAGGCAGCACTTGCAAATCCTCCACTTGGGGCAGCTCCCATTCCCTGGAGACTCGGTGTCTCATTCCTGCTTCCGCGTGTCGTCAATCACATTAGATCCAGCTCCCCCGACCTGGCCTAGACGCCCACCTAGAGCTTCCCGTGCCCCGTTGCCACCTCCTTAAACAAGAGCTGTGTTAAAGCTGATGTTCTCTCTAACTGACACCACCTCAAGCTGCTGAGCGCCCACCCAGCACCGCAGCGCTCGGACCCAGGCCGAAGCCCCCAGAGCCCCCGGAGAGCATCCGAGGTAAGGACGTGCTGCAGCTTGGAGCCCAAAGCAACGCGAGCGGAGACGGAGCGGGACGGGTTAGTGTCCCCCGACGAGCCTCGACCTTCCCGAACCGCTCTGATACAGGGAGCACCTGCCCCAGGCCTCTCCAGCTCTTGCCAGCGACGCACAGAAAAGTTTCCGCCTTGTCTTGTGGATGGCACCCTGTGCCTTCCCGGGGGAAGAGCCGGAAGGTGCTGCCGGCCCCCAGGAAAGCTCTGTTGGGAAAAGCAAGGAGCACTGCAGCGTGTCCAGCTGAAGGGAGGATTAATGGGGCTAATCGGCCTCGCTGGCCGGTCCCTGGCTCCTAATGCTGCCCAGAGCGTCCATGCCACAGGCTCTGCTGCGTGCCGGTGGGACGGGGACGCGACCGCAGGCCGCTTGTCACCAGAGGCAATTCCCAATGGGGAATTGCTGCCCAGCATGGCTGTGGCACCCAGACCACTTTCCTCGGGGTCTGGGCCTTGCAAAACCCGCCCGGCGCTGCAATCTGCCAGCGCTGGCTGGAAGCCGCGGCCCGCAGTGTAGCCGCCCGGCGGGTCCCCGCTCCCGCGGGCACCGGCGCCGTGTGGGGATCGGCGCCAGGCGCTGGCTCGTCCCGGCGCTCAGGGGCGTTTCGTGTCTCGCGCAGCGGCACCGAGGAGCAAGGCCGGGCGCGCAGCACAGCCTGCAGCCAGGAGGCACGGCAAGAAGGCAGGTAGGTGCCCGCGCCGCAGCGCTAGCCGGCCCGCGCGCCCGGCAGCTTCTTCCGCGCTAGCTGTGACCGCGTCGAGTGGACACCACGGCTGGTAGATGCTTTCTGAAGCTCCTTAGACGCGTAGCTGCTCCGTTTGACCAAGCCGGCTCATCGTGCGTAGAGACAGGTGTGTGGGTGGCTGCTCGGCGCCGGCGTGCGGCTCCGAGGGCGTCCAGGAGGGGAGAGGAAGAGGAGGCCGAGGCGCAGGAGCCGCCTGGGGCGGTGCTGCTGCCCCCGGGGCTCGGGGCGCTGCCGGAGCACAGAGCGGTGCGCGGAGGACAAGCCTCTCTCTGGTTTCTCTTAAGCGTCCTCCAAGATCTCAAAACTCATCCGGCTCAAAGCTGCCTCTGGCCCCGTGGCACCCGTTGAGACGTACGAAGGTAAGAGGAGGGAGGTCAGCGCCGGCAGCTCCGGGGCTCCAGTCCTCGCCAGCGTGACGTGATCCGGCCCTTTCGGCCGGGGAAGGGCTGGGGGCTGTTTGCCCGGGGATGGGCTGCAGGCGGGAGCCGGCGCCTCGCCGGCGCTGATGCTGCTGACCCGCAGCAGCCAGGGCGCCGAGCCGACCTCCTTCAGCTGGGGTCAGGCCGGGGGCTGCTGTTTCGTGGGGGCTCAGGGCTACCACCGCCCCCCAGTCCCTCCTCAGGCAGCAACGAACTGTGGGGAAACCTCTGCCCTGCTCCTCCGTCCGTGCTCTTTGTGTCATCGACGCAAACCTCCTGCTGCAAACCTGCGCGCATGACCCCCCTCCTCGCTGTCTGCCATTTCCCTGCCATCGCTTCGCGTTTCACACCGCAGCTCCAGCTCGGAGCCTCCCTCCTCAAGCACGAGGAAGGCCAGCGATGACTGGGGTTCCCTCTGCCCACTCCGTGTTGGGATGTGAGAAGGGACATGGGTGGGACAGATCAGCGGGGACTTACCTGGGCGTGCGGCAGCTCCAGCTCAGCCTTGCTGAGGTCCTTCCCGTTGCCAGCGAGAGCTGCCACTTCCCCCACTGGCCCCAGCCCCCAGGAGTCCAAGCCCCGAGAGCACCATGTCCACCCGACCTCCGGGCACTGAGCTGGGGGTCAGGGGCCTCCTCATCACCCAGCTGCCTCTTTCATTAGCACCTAACTCCACTCTGCTGGTTGCTGTCCTCAGCAGGGCTTTCCTTAAAGCAGCTCTGTCCCTCACCACCCAAGGGACCTACGGCCCCAGGCCCCTCGCGTGGGCTGCCCTGGTGCAGCCCCCCCAGCTCCCTCCTCTTCCTCATCCCCACAGACTGCGAGTGCTACGGCCACTCCAACCGCTGCAGCTACATCGACTTCCTCAACGTGGTGACCTGCGTGAGCTGCAAGCACAACACGCGGGGCCAGCACTGCCAGCACTGCCGCCTGGGCTTCTACCGCAACAGCTCGGCCGAGCTGGACGACGAGAACGTCTGCATAGGTGAGGGCCGGGCGCTCGCGCGCCTTCCTGGACGTCCCCCTTGAGGGACACGTGGCCGTGCGAGGCCTGCCAAGGCCGCTCTGCCCCCAAAGCCCAAACAGCCCCTTGTCAATGTGGAGCAAAAAGACAGTGCTCTGCTGGGAGGCGCACGGAGCCCTCCGGGGCTCCCGGCAGCCCTGGCAATGCCAAGGTGCTTCTGGAGTCCCTGGCGCAACATCAAGGGGGTGGCGGGTGTCACGGCCAGGACTTGTCCACGGGGACTGACGGCCCCGTCTCTGGGCAGAGTGTAACTGCAACCAGATGGGCTCCGTGCACGACCGCTGCAACGAGACCGGCTACTGTGAATGCAAGGAAGGCGCCACGGGGCCCAAGTGCGACGATTGTCTGCCCAACTACTACTGGAGACAGGGCTGCTTCCGTGAGTACGGCGGGCTCGGGGGACCCCTACCCGGGGGACGGACCTGCCTTGGGGACAGTCCTGTCTCGGGTGGGAGCCCGACTTGGGGACCGTCCTACCTCAGGGATGGACCTACCTTGGGTCCTGCTTTGCCCTGATTCAGGGAAGGAAAACAACGGGTGAGATGGGTCCAGATACGAGGGGGCTCTTCACCCCCTCCAGCTCAGCTGCCCCAGGTCCTTCAGGGTCCGTCATGAGAACAGCTCTAAGTCTCCTCACAAAGTCCTCACCAACCCTCCATCCCTTGATAGTTTTGCCCCCAAATCTTGCGGTTTCCCCTGCCCCGTCGGCTCCTTCAGCCTCGGAGGTTACGCTGCCGCATGCCGGGACTAACGGCGCGTCCTTCCCTCCCGCTCGCAGCCAACGTGTGCGACGACGAGCTGCTGCTCTGCCAGAACGGCGGCACCTGCTACCACAACCAGCGGTGCCTCTGCCCCGCGGGCTTCAAGGGCGTCCTGTGCCAGCAGTCGCGGTGCGACGCGGAGCGGAAGGAGTGCGCCGCCGCCCCCGGCGCCCTCGCTGCCCTCGGCTCCCTCCTCGTGGCCGCGCTGGCCCTGCACCTGCCCGCCTGGGTGGATCTCTGAGGCCTCCACGGGAGGCAGCCACGTCCCCGGAGGACCCCGGTGGGGGACCGGCCCAGCCGGCGGCTCTCCCGCCGTCTCCGGGTCCTTCCCTCCTTCCCGCTGGGACTCGCGCGACGCCCCGGGGGCCGAGCGCGGAGGTGCGCGGGGCCACGACGCCGCGCGGCGCAGGGGACGCGCCAGCCCCGCCACCGCTATCCTCCCCTGCTCCGCACGGGGCCGCAGCGACCCTGGTGAAACAGCAACGCCAGCCAAGGGATGTTTTTTTATTATTTCTTTATTTTGGAATAGGCCGTTCTTTTCTTTTTCCTCCCCTCCTTTCTTAGCTCCCTGTTTTGTAAGAGCCTCTCCTAACTCCAGAGCCCGAGCAGGTAGGGGAAGGGGAGGGAGAGGAAGGGCGGCTCGCTGGGCCGTCCCTGCCGCCTGTCCCACGCCTACCCTTGCCTACGGCTCGAGTTGCTGCATTGAGTTTTTTGTGTTTTCATTGCCGGGGTTTCTTTTCTTGCACTTACGGAGAGCACGGGGCCCGCTAGGCACACGGTATGCGAGGAGTGCAGTGTCTTACCCACACATCTCCGTATGGCGTCCGGTCCAGATACTTCTTTTGGGTAGAGACTTATTTTTATTTGGACTAAACGTTATAAAAGAACCACCACTTTAAAGGGACATTTTGCCATGAGCATTTGATGATGGTGTATCCTCCTCCAGTAAAGCAACTATTAATTGCTGCTTGATCACCACGTTTTCCTTTTTGTGTGCACAGTTAATTACAGGTAAAGACTTATTTTTGATTCATAATGTCCTCCTGTGTTTTCTGAGTCACTGCCGAGGTGCGCTACATGGTGAGGGAAAGGGGAGGAGGGAGAGAGCTGGTTTCATCACTGAGAAGTGTTAATTATTTCTCCTAATTACTTTGCTGAACCTAGGTTAGGCCGCTAAATGTAGACAATTAACAAAGCCCGGATTAGATATTAAGCATTGATCTTGTCTCCAAATGCCATTTCCGAAGGCGGCTGCAGCAGGAGAAGGCCAGAGAGTCCAGGGCTGCTTCTCTAGGGAGACCTCAGCTGCCCAGACTCATGGCACCCACAGAGCCTCTGTCACGCACAAGTCATTGGTTTTGAGTTTCTTTAGTTAACTAGAGCCTGGGACTGCAGTAGAGAACGTGCAGGGACCAGATCAACTCATTTAAAGCTCCTAAATGTGCTACAAGCAAGGGAAAGAAGGGAGGAGAAGCCACAGACAAGCCACATAACTCAAAAATCAGGAGAACGGGACTCTGCCCATCCACTCAAGAGCTTTGAGTGTGGCCCGGCCCTGGCTCCAGGCAGGAGCTGAAGTGGGAGCAGGAGAAGAGGAGACAGGACAACCTCACCAGCCTCCAGGGCAATGCGGGCAGTGAACCAGCACTTTGTGAAAAGGAGAAGAAAATTGGAACAAAAAGCATGGGGCAGACACTCATGTCAAACCACCACGAAGAAATTGGGTACCTTTCTGCTTTGAGCAGGCAGGACTGCTGCATTTAACCTTAGGGAGGAAGGGCCCGGGGCTTGCCCAGCAAAGAAACGAGGACTGTGGTGACCCTGCTGAGATTTGGTCAGTGAGGCAGTGGCTGACGCTTCCCTTTCCTCCCTTTCTTCAGTGCAGTCGGTTGCTGTCTGTTATTACTGACATATCCTCTTAGTACTTTCTTATCGAGATATACCTAAAACCCTCATAGGTTACTGTTCTTTTAAATAATAGCAGAGAGGAGTCTGTAACAAGATCAAGATCTTTAATAGCACTTCTGGAAGGTGAAATGCACATTCCCCTTTCCCAGCACTAGTGTTTTTCTCTAGAAAATTAGATTAAGCAACAGAAAATTTACTACTTCATAAAACTGCGTCCCAGCCAAACGCCATAGCCAGCAGCTTCCCTGCAAGCACGTGTCTTCAGTGCACTGCAAAGGATGTTTCACCTAAACTAGACCTTTTGTGGTTATTTTTTTTCCCCCCTTTTGCTTTTTTTTTTTTTTTTTTTTTTTTTTTTTTTTCATTGGCTATATCCTTCCTTTTTTTTATTATTATTATTTTTTTTTTATTATTATTAAAGAAACAGAACTGCCTTCAACAGTCCCACAATCACCCCTTACCCCAGTAAGGTTCAGTCCTTGTTAACCCAAGGATACTTCTCTTTCTGAGAAAAGCCACTGGAGCTCTTCCAAGAGGTTTTCCCACAAAGCCCCTGCCTACACACAGCTGCCCTTTGACTCATTGGGAAAAAGAAAAAAAAAGTATTTAAATTCCCCTTCTTTTTGCAAAAAACATCAATCTCTTGAAACAGTACAAGCAGAACCTTGTTATTTGATATATAGTTGTTTACTCCCGATTTGACTCCAGTTTTTAACTATTTAGAGCTGTGTCAGAGCTGCATGCCAAAAAGCCCCAGGTAACCGGAGCCCACAGCCTCTCGTCGGCCGCGACGGCTGCTGCGGCCAGGGCAAGTCCCTAGTGCCCGCTGCGGAGAAGTCAAGAGCAGTGTGGCTGTATCTGCTCACTCATCAGCCGAAATGTTAAACCTGCAGCCCTTGGGATCTGGAGACAAAAGGACCGGGGAAAACCACCCTGGTCTATCAGCACTTACCAGGTTCCTTCTGGTTTTTTTTAAGGGTTGGGAAAGCAGGCAGTTCATGTGCAGGACACTTCTTAAAGAGCCCCTTGGAGGTTGGAGTAGCAAGAGAATCAGCACCGTCGCTGTTGCAAAAATGAGTCCCGCCAATTCATGTCCATGAAAAGTTGCCAGATGAAATAACACAGAAAGGAGGAGCTGAGCATCCGTGCCAGAAATCAGAGCGCCGCTGGGTGCTGCAGATTTTGCTGTCAGAGCCTTTTTGGCAAAAAGACGTGGAGCGTTTGGCCACTATCGCACAAGCCTGCAAAAGCAGAGGAGAGTTTCAAAGCACCCCAAAGGTCCCATCATCATCGGGACTGCCTGGGTAGCAGAAGTTGTTTCACTGTAGGGTGAAATTTGGGAAGCAAAAGCCTAAGAACCCCTGGGTGCCCCTAGCTCTGCTCTCTCCTCAGCAGCAAGACTGGAACGCACCATCTCCACCCCCACCTCTTTCCACCATCGTTTGGGAATTAAAAGAAGGGAGATTGAGATCAGTTCTTAGCAGCAAAGGAAAGAGTTCTTACTTGATACAACAGTGGTATCTGAAAAATTGGACAGTGGCATCAGCATAGCCTGCCAGGCTATAAAATAAGGTTTTCCTACATTTTCACAGTACCAAGTGTAATGTGCTCTCAAACCACCTTCATTTTCATCACTATTTGCCTGGGAGTTGGTGGAAAATTAGTCAAGACCTTAGCAAACAGATACATAGAGCTGGGAGGTCTCAGCAATATTCAGTGTACGAGACTGCTAGCTTACATTTATTTATGCTGAAGAATAAGGCATTGGGCTCCTTTCCAAGCATTTTAAGGAGACAAGAAAGGAGACCTTATATATGAGTTGGGAACAGACCCATTGTGGCAATAGCTTGTATTATATTATTAACATTATAAATTCCATTTACAATACAGCAGTCATTTCATCCATCATTTATTCATGCAGACAAGAGAGAATGTCTTGCATTTTTAGGACCACAGTTCTGCTTACCCTTGGTATTGCTACAGTCAATAGTCTCTGAATGAACAACCCTCCTTCAGGTTTTGGCCGCTCCAGTCTCTCCTTCCGTACATTCAAAAGGACCTGCAGCATCTCACCACACTTGAATAACTGCAAAAAAGTCCCAACTTTGAAATCGCTGTTGCTTTTTAGAGTCCACCGAGGCCCAAAAACATTGGGCAGCCTAATTACTATGTGCCCTGCCACTGCGTCACCTTTCTTGCTCTGGAAACACACACCGCTCAGTGGAGCATCAGCACAGAGGGACAGGGGTATAAGCCAGCACCTTATACCATTGTCATGCACAAGGGAACGCAGATTAAAAAGATCTTACTAGACAAGTAACTGTTTGGATATCATCACTCTACACACGACTCTGCTCTATTCTCAACTGTCCAGTTGGGAGCAATGACATGGAAATCAACTGGGAGAAGCTTAAAGGAGAAAGGAATGAGCAGACCGATGCTTCCCCTTCACTAGAAAACGACCCTCTATTCTCTATAGAACCAGAGGGTTTAGATAGGGAGGCAGGGGAAACCTTGAACCAAAAATACTCCAGCTCTTAGAAGAAATTTTCAACCAGTGACTACGGCATCATGTAGGGAACTGGTCTTACACTAGGAATTAAGCTGCCAAGCTTGGAAGAATGGAACCCTCTGTATGAAAACCTGAACGCTTCTTATTCCAAAGGTTTTTTTGGCATAAAGTCCAATTAAACTTTTTCAGTTGTTTTGTGTTCTTTACCGATTTTTACGACTTCCACAATTTAGAGGAAAAAAAAAAAAAAA
>VZSV01000068.1:3308259-3338162 GCA_013398735.1 Nothocercus julius | reverse complement strand
AAAAACCGATACATAGTTATTAAACACAATCAACTTCCAGTTTTATTTCCTCGCCCCGAACCCAGAGTCCCTACTTCTCACTATTATCTATGTATACCGAGGACTAAGATGGAACTCTGTGCAGTAAGAAAACTGTTCCATCTTAAGTGATCTAGTTATTTCATGCATCATGGGCAGCATTACCAGGAGAAGGCATGTAGGTCTTCTCCCATTAAGCATCCTCCTCCACAGCCACAAGAACCTTTGGATGCCAAAGAACATCCTCATGTGAAAAGGCTTTCTTTGAACTAGTCCCAGCTCAGAAGGCAGAACACTGTGGTACTTACTTGTCAGTCTTCAGGCTCCTGCCATAAATGTAACTGGATGGGAAGAGGCAGATGTCAGGGTGCATCCTGTACTGCACAGTCAGCTGCACAACTGGCAGACTGTTGCAAATATTCTGCTGCACTTGTCTCTCCAGGTGCCTGTGCAGACGTGCCATCAAGGACTGATCATAGCCATAGTCCTGAGCTTTCTGCCAGAAGGAAGACACAACATTGACTTTTGGGGAACCAGGTTCAGAATTAACGACAGGAACTCGCTTTTTGGACTACTTGCCTTTTTTTAAGGAAAATTCTCATTTGCTGATGAGCTATGACAACCTAATTACTTGATTTCAGTTTTCTATCTATACTTGTCTTATTATTTCAGCAAAGGTCACCTGCCTAAGTTTGAATTTTGTCAGCGCAGTCTTCAATAGCGCTTATTTTCCTCTCCGAGTTACAACACACTAAAGTTTTAAATACATTAACAGTAATGGAAAGCAGGATTTCGCAGATACAATCTCTTTAAACAAACGCTCAAACCTCCCCACAATTTCTGCTACCAGAGAAAGCAGATTTTTTCCTCCTTTATCAGACATTTACAATAGTCCTCCCAGCTGATGGATACAAGAAAATGCTCCTACTATGTTCATCCTTGAAACACCTTTGCAGGTAAGGAACCCCCCCACTAAAAGGTAGTTCTTCATCCCCATTCCTTAAAGGATGGGACACTGACTGAGCTCACGTAACAATACAACAGAGCAGCACTGAAGTTTTGGTGCCACAGCTTTTCTTACTAGTGCATGAAATTACTTTAAGCTACATCAGATATATCTATAGAAGCTGCACACAGAAAGGCAATACTGACATGGTCTCAGCACAGCAGCAACCAAGTAATTTGAACACCTACCTGTGATTTTACAGTAGGAGGGAGCTGTTTTGGATCTCCAACAAGGACAAGTTTATTACAGCGATGAATCAGTGGAATGAGTGTTTCAACCTCACAGGACTGTCCTGCCTTTGAATATACAAACAGGACAAAAAGTAGAAGTTGTAAACAAAGGGATGGAGAGAAGTGTTACATTTTTCTGTGACACAGACAGTATAATTCTGACATCCTTTTCAATGATTTCTTCCTAACAAAATCTCCCAACAGATTTTTCAGTTAAGTGATAGGCAGAGCTCCCCAAACAGACACAAATGCAACCCTAACATCTGGAAATCTCTGCTGTTATAGAGTCACAGCTTAGTTATAATCTTTAAGTAAAGATATTTCCCATTAAAGCAAGATCCAAACAAATATATAAACAACCCCCCCCACACTATTACAAGTTATTCATGTTGTGCAGGGATCTGCATGGTAGGACAGGCCAGTTATCAGTTAAAACACAGCCACAGGTGAATCAACCCACAATATACCACACCAGCAGCTGAACAGTCCTAAGTAGCCTAAGCAAAGAACAAGGCAGACATTAGGTGGGGAAAATGCTTTAGTTCTTCACAGTTTTACTCACCTCATCCACAATGACACAGCTGAAGGGATCAAGTCCTTGCCGACTAAACGCAGATTTCAGCAGGATCCCTCCACTAGTGCTCAGTGTGCAGCAGATGATGTCAGACTCCAAGAGGATATTTGCCTGTATCTTCTGGGAGCGTCCCCGAACCTTCAAGTACAACAGGACAGCGTGTCTCCTCTGTTAGCTTTCCTGAACCACCTACTTTGCTCTTAGGGCAATTTCTAACTGCCTGGACAATTCCAACTGCCAAACAGGTCTCACATAATAGGCTATCCCAAGGAAACTACCTCCATTATTAGAAATGCAAGTTACAAAATTTGCTCAACTGAAGTGCTCCTCTCACCTGAATTCACAGATCAATGCTAACTCCTAGGTGGCAAGCCAGTAGGAAGTATTCTTTCATCTCTACAGTTATGCAGTCTAAACATAGTAACTGTGAGCAAAATATAGTTTGCCAGATCTCCGTGGCCATGACAGTCAGCCTATATCTGTTGAATATCAATCTTTCATTATCTTTTGTATGATTTATGCAACTGAGCTTCATTTTTCTTTCCCCATCATTTTTTTCTTTCCCCATCACGATTCCCATCATTCCCTATTTCTAATCTCATACCTCTCTCTTTCCTCATACACACACACACACACACACACACAAAACCCCTACAGCTACTGCTTTCCTTAAAATCATTTAAGCATATCTTGTCTCCAGAAAGACAGCACAGGACATAGGACATAAGAGTGTATAACAGCGCATGAAAACAATGTGCATGCTTCTATTAACTTTTGTCAAATATGCTGTTTTGTTTCATATTCACCTTCATCTAGCAAAGTTAATTTTGTTTTTTTTTTTTTTTTTTTTCTCCTATCTGCAGCCAGAAGACTACACCTCTATTTCAGACGAGACTGTCCTTTACTTACTCAGCTTATGTCCTCTATCTGTTTGGTTATTTGGTTACTACTCTATTTATAAATACTCTCAGGCACATCAAATCCAAATTTCCACTGGATATCAAGTAGATAAATACATTAGGTGAGGTTTATTAAAGAACTGCCCCGAGGGACTGCCTACCTCCTTCAGTTGAGAAGCAAGTTGCTGTCTCTCCTTTGAAAGTTTGCCAATTTCATCATCTAACATTTGATTCTGGAGGGGGGGGAAAATAAAAAGAAACTGCATATTTAAATCAAGATTAATTAACAACATGTGTTTCCTAGAGACTTTTTTCTCCCATACCCCTAAATGTTTATTAAAAATCTAGACTTCTGCAATAATATCAAATGTGTCAAAAAGACACATTGATGACCATTTCTTTTAAAAGTTGTCAACATATCCAGCACTGCATGCCAGTCTACACCTGTACATTTCTATGCAATTGCATATATTATTTACCACCCATCTATAATTTGAGTACAAATGCCAAATTTTTACACAGCTGGAAAATGCAACAAAAGGATTAAAAAACCTTAGACTACAAAGTATCTGCTTATTTTCAGCCAAGTAAAAGCGGAGCTTTGAACTATACAACTAAATGAAATCATGAAGTTTTGTAAGTATGGTTACACTGAATTCTACCTGATTAGAAAACTAAATGAAGGCCACTGAACACTGGAGCAAAACGTGCCATGGTTGAGCAGCTGAACACACAAACATAAATGGACTAGAAAATTCCTGATGTAAAAGTACTTCATTCCTTTTCACAGTGCTAACCAGTATTTCCATTGGATGGAAAAGCAGGTGAAAAGACACTGTTTCTGCTCAGACATAGCTTCATAAGGAGTTCTTTCCTCCTTGGATTCAACTATGAATACAAAACCACAAACAGATTAAAAATACTCTCTTCTTACTACCTCCCTCTTCTCACATCTATGCCTGGCACGTTGACGAGACAGCATGTCCAGCTTTTGATCTAGAGCTTCTTTTCTCTTCTGAATATCCTGGTCACGGTTAGGTAGCTTTCGTTCTATAATAAAGGAAAACATGCAGGAGAAATAGAAACAATATAGATTACAGCATCTCTTTCCCTGCAAACTTATCAAAGCAACAAAAATAAAAATAAACTATTTTTTGCCTTTTCCTTCTTTTCTTCCCTCCTCTGAGGTCTATCATCTCAAACAGTAAAAATGAAGACAAGACACCTTTGGTTCCAAGTCCAGCTCTCAAAAGCTGCATACCAGCACAGACAAGCTGATGAAGTATAGGCTTGATAAGGAGTGAGGCGGACCGAAAACCAACTTGAGAACAAACACGGTCAGGGGGTTGTGGCACGAACTCAAATTGGAGGCCACTAACCAGCAGCATCCTCCTTGAGTCAAAGATCTTCCCTCTTTCTGAGCATTTGAACATACAGTAACCCCAAGTCCAATTTCCATGTTACTTACTCATTCTATGTTCAACTTGCTTATCCAGGCTAAATCCACGTACTTCACTGCTGATCGATTTTTCTGCACCCAGTCGCACTAAATGGATATCACCGCAGTTTCCTGTTTATGAAAAATAACATTGTCAAAACCCTTTTAGATTGCTCCAATCAGTTCTTCCTTTTGGTTTCAGAGAAGAATTTTTTTTTGAATTGTGAATTGGAAACAAAACTCAATCTTTTCAGCTCTTACAATAATAATTTATGTGTACTTAACTACAAAGATAGTTACAAGAAAAAAAAAAAGAAAAAAAAAGTTCTGTAATTTCTCAAATGCTCAAGGAGATTTTAACTGTTACCATCCATAAAGCATAGGTAAATACATTCCCTTGAATTAGCAGAAGTAGCTCTCAGACTTCATCTAAAACTTTCAAAATTCCTACACTAGTAAACTCAAGACCACCACTAAGAATAACGCAGCTGATAAATCAATACAGAGTTAACATCTGGTTGGCAAGAAGAATTCTTTACAGACTCACTACGTTGTTTAGAACTTACTTGTTTCATATTAAACACAAACAAGAGGAAAAAATGAACGTTTCTGACCAAAAAAAACAACAAAAAGCAGACATCATTTAATATGATCTGTGAAGTTCAATCTAATTCAATAAGAAGATAAGAATCTGCTTTTCAAACCCTGCCATTGGTCCCAAGTCGAGTCTCAAACTTAGAGAGTAAACCTTTAAGGGGTACTTAAATAGCAGTAAACAGATATTAAATTAAGGGGAAATGGCCAGTGCCTACGTAAAGGCTACACGTAAGTTATTTGTAAAGATTAAAAACTACTTTTTAGTAGAGCAACAGTATGAAGATGAGCACATGTTTTAGAAAAAAAAAAAAAAAAAACAAAAAAAAAACAGTATGAGCACCCATCACGTTCATCAAGAGAAAACACCTCTTGAGTAACATAAGCATCATACCTAATAAGCTCTTCCAGTCTCTCCTCCAGGATTTATCTATTTAACACAGAGGGAAAAAAAAAAAAAAAAAAAATTCAAATAAACCATACCCAAGGGTTCCTGTCTGTTTTGGCATTTTTCCTTAAATTCAACGATGATCTTTTTCATGAGTTCATCAACAGCAGCATTGGATGGTGCACAAACTAGAAAACGGTTTTGCTTGATCTTGGAATTTGGTTTTTGAGTTGTTTTCTCATTCCTAATGTTCTGTAGATTAATTAACAATAAATCAAAACAGGCTCTTTAGACTATCTGTATTTTAAAATCCAGACTGTACACTCCTCCCAATCAGCATGCAGTGTATGAAGACCCTGGTATCTGCACATCCCTTTAGGTGCAGTGCGCCTTACACTGAGCAACTGGCAAGTCAAATGTGTGACCACTACTTGCACACATTCCCATTCAACAATGATGTACCTGATGGATCCCTCAGATGCTAATGGGGAAATATCAGATAGGATAGGTTAAGTAATGCACTTTACTACATCAAAATATGAAGGTGTTTTCATGAGGCGAATGTTTACACTACCTATTTGCATGTTCAGCAGGAAGTTTTCTTGATTTTACTTTCTAAGCTCTGTAAAATAAATGTTTTCCAAAATGTACACAAAGTATAATTCCTATGGCTACAGGCTATTTCATCTAAGTTTAAATAAATTCAACTTGATGAATATTATCCCTAGTAACACTCTGATTTTATTTCAAGATATTATCAATTCTATTGCCCTGATTCTTTTGAGAAGGCAAAAAGCAGCACAAGATGAATGTGTCACATTCACCTACCTCTCTCAAAATACGAGACAGAAGTCCAACAATAGCTTTTGATTTCCCTGTTCCAGGTGGTCCATGTATGAGGCAGATCTTGGGAACTGTTGGATGCTCTTTTACAATGGCATAAGCAGTATCGATGGCTCTCTTCTGATCTTTATTGTAGTCTTTCACGTAAACCTGAAGGGATGATTAAAGCTTTCATGTTTATTTTTATGTATTTTCAGAACCCCCCACGACTAAATAAAGCCTCATACATTACAGTGGTCATGGAAGCTTTTGACTTTAGGTTTGCTCTAGGAACACCCAATCCTCATGCAAAGACAAAATCAGCTTCTTGTCCACCCACCCAGTTCACTAACTCTGGAAATGCAGAGTGACTCAGTGCGTTCAAAACTTGAGTATTTGCACTCAGGCATCTCTCAAACACCAGCATGACCATTGGATTTGCAAAAGTGGTAAGAAACACACCCACTTGTTATGCCTCACTACAGAACTTACATCACTTTCTGAAGACAAGGGCAGATCTCTGGGATAAAAGTCATTGTAATTTGGGTTGATGATGGCTCTAGCCAGGGGACTCCTGCTCAGTAGCAGGAGACCTTGGAACATTCGTTGCGTGGTTATTAGGGAGCCGACCACCACACATTTCACTTTCTTATTAATGAATGATGACAAATTGCTTCGAGTTTGCACAGAGAGATGACAGACAGGATGCTGCTCATTTTGTCCTTTAAAAAAGAAAATTACAACACTGAAATACTTAATTCAAAGAATATTCAAATCACCAATTACAAAATATTCAAACAGTTCCATCAGAGAACCTATCAGAACCAGATGTTGCCTTATACTAGAAAGCCAGGAACTAATTCTTGCAAAAAATTAAAATAATGTTCTATAAAAAGGCTATGATTACTTTGGTCATGCAATAAAGCCATGCTATCATCATTTTTTAATGGAACAATATTAACATTGGTACTTGGTAACTCTGCTACTTCACTGCCCTGGTTCTACAAGATACATTTTCCTCAGTGAGGTCACGCAAACCGACGGCACTCCTTGTCTTACAGCAGTGCTCTCCTAAGTGTGCATGCACTGCACTTACTCATCTCTGAATCCTACCTTTATACAAAGTATTAGCATCTCTTATTAAAGGAAGTCTCTAGAAAAAAATCATGAAAATAAATCTACAGCTTCAGTTCCTAGTTTTATACAAGACCTTCTAGCATGGAATAGAAAGAGGAAAAAAAAGAAAGCAATCTATTTCCTCTTGGATAAGTGATATAAATACTATCAGTCAATACAAAAAAGTATTTGATGATAGCAAAAGGAGTTGCATTTTTATCTCAAGACCATTCACTTACTAGCTGAACTGCCAGCTGCACGTGAAAACCGCGTCACGAGCCCCACAGGTTGCTCCTGGTGGTTCACCACCTCGCTTTCTTCCCCAAAGGCGTTTTTTCTCTCTTGGATTTCCAGAAAGATTAAATCATCCTCCTTTGGGTGAAGTTGTCGTGCCAAATCACTTTCTCGAATAGGAGCTACCCCCAAAAAAGTTTAAGAATTAGAATGATAAAAGGAATATGGGCACAATTACTTTTTGAGTGGAAAAATGGTTCACTTAGCACATTAACTTGGCATATAGGTATTTCTCAAGTGTAAGCTATACAAAGCTACAGCAAAAGAAAAGTTGTAACTCTGTTCCAGACTTAAGCCTGAACACAGATCTGTGTAAAAGCAGAGTAAATCGAGAACTAATTTATTTACCAAGAGAAGTAAAACCAAATCCCATGAGGAGCTGGAAAGTAATTCAACCCCAAGCAAGTTCTCATACTGAAATGCATATTTACTATGAACGTTCAGAAAAAGAGTCAATTCATGACTCTTCCTGTACTTAAAAACAGCGCTACAACTCCTCTCCAAATGCAAGATTCAGCATAGTGCATTCAGAGCTGAAGAACACTGGCACCAAAATATGTAATATTAGTTTCAAGCTGCTAGGTAATAAGCAACATTAAATGCCCTGGTCACCCAGCAACTCTACACCTGCATTTTGAAAGCAGAAACAAACAGTAGAGGAAAAGCAGGCTGTGCCATTATCTGCATAAGGCTAAATAAATAAATAAATAAATATCACTTACCTGTAAAATCTGCTCTATTCAAGTTAGCACTGAAGTTTTGCAGGTGGAAGTAGTAACTCCTCTCTTTAATTCTCTGGCTTTCTAACCAGTCTTGTACCAGCTACAAGTTGGAAAGCAGAAGCTAAATAAAGCACTCTGAAGAGTTAATTTTTTAGAAAAAGCTTATGAAAACTCACAAACAGCAGAAGTGACTAGGCAGAAATGAATGAAAGTTAATGAACAAGACACAGAAAAGTCTTATCCATTTTTTATGTATACACACACGCATATATATATATATAAGGGCACACGGAAGACAAGCGTTGTTCCATTTTGAATGCGACTTTCCCACAAAGTTCTTCAAAACAAATGCATTTCCCATCAGCTGTCTTCCATCTTACTTTAAAATACCAACAATAGTCTTTTTATCTTATTTCTACTGGAAAAGAGAAGCAATGACAGAACTTAAAAGCATAAGCCTTTAACTGAGGGAATACTAAGTCCTCTCCCAGAGATAATCTATTAAAGACAAATAGCTTGAACCAACACCTCCTAGATCATTTTCAGAAGTTAAACAGCTAAACATAAAGCAATTTTTAAACTCTTTCTAAAATTAACTAGCGTTGAAGGAAAGCAAACCAAATGGCAGGTAGGTACTTACTGTTTCAAAGGCATTTAGCATCATCAAGGGGAAAAATGTATGAAAATAGTCATTGTATCCCCCAAAGTTGATGGGAACAGAGACCACTATAGATTGCAGGAGACTATCTGGAGGTCCATACTTCCTGAAGTTAGCAAACATTTCATAAGTCCACTTTAGGACTTCTTTAACAAAAATATTATGATCATGCTGCTGAGCTCCAAGGAAGGAAGAATATTCTTCTCTGACAGGTCGCCTGGGAATATTTGAAGCATTCTGTATATTTTGTGGCCGGAGAACATTACTGGAAACACAAGGCTGAGGAATATTACTGAAACTTGGGGTCCTGCATACTTGATTTCCTGATAGCACAGCCTTTGCAGGTGGTGGTCTGAATACCACAGGTTTCTCTGCATTCACTTTGCTTTTTGAAGGTGGTGGTGGTTTTTTAACATCTTCAAGATCCTTGCTGAAGGCTGCATTCCGTGATGAACTTACTGAGCTAAAAATTTTGGTAGTGGAAGGCTTTCTCATTTTAGAAGGTGGCAACAAAGGCTTGACAAACAAATGATCTTTCTCCGAACTGGTAGTTGAATGCTTACTGCAAAACTCCCCTATTCTCTCCACTTCTTCCACACAGTCTTCATACTTGCATTTCACAATACTCAATGGTTTGTTCTGCTGAAGGTTTTCAGCAGCATCTATTTCCATTTCCACTGGTTTACTAGGTATAGTAATTTCTCCATCATTTTCTTCTTGGGAACATAATTCCATATCCACAGGATCTAACTGAGTTAAAAACAAACCATCATCATCATCATCATCACCACTACTGTCATTTGATTTACACCAATTTTCTTTTGAAGTTGTTTTCTCAAAGTTAGACTGGACAACACAACCACTCTCTGAAGGTTTATCATCTTCAGCAGCTGCAGTGGAAAAGAGAGACAAATCCATAGCTACAGGTGAAATCATCGTGTTGTTTTCTTTTATTTTTCTGTTTGAGTCTGAAAAAACAGGTGTTTTAGAGACGTGTGCAGTCTGGACACCCTCCTTCTCCATAGAGACATCTCCAATGCGTTTTCTCTCACTGGCTGAGGGACCAAAGGTCTGCTCCATTTTTCTTCCCCCTTGGTTTTCAACACCTCCTTCAACGGATGTCAAGCCAAAACTTTTAGGCTTTTGTTCCACAGATTTTGCACCCACTTTGCTAACCTTTTTGCTTCTACTGTCAGAACTTCCTGCAATATTTTTCCCTCTGACACTTTGTTTGGGCCGTGTCTGCCTTAAAAATTGTAGATCTTGGCAGGCTAACATTTTTTTATTATTTTTTATTGACAAAGTCTGGGGAGTAATTAATTTAGTCTTCTGTCTCTGTGCAGTTCCAACCTTCCCAGCAGCTTTACCATAGCTACGCAATTGAGCCACGCTCTCTAAAGAGCGCTGAGATAATTCAAATGCTTTGCGGGGCGCCTTCTTCAGACCCAGTTTTTCTGCGGTTGACGTTGGTGCAGGACACTGCCGAATCTTCCTTGGAGGAACCACAGCAGGTGTCGACCGCCCAGGCTGAGAGGCTTTTGAGGTATTTTGAGAAAGTTTTTTACTTTTTGCCGTTTTAAGGAGTGTTCTTTTAGGACTTACTTGAATAGTTCTCAACACCTTAGATTTTGCTAAGTTGATCCGTGGGCTCACGCTGTTTTTCTTAATGGCCAGCTTTGAAGCTAGCGATAACTTAGATGTAGATGCTCTGGGTTCAGTCAATTCTGTGTTCAGGATGAGGTCTTTAGCAACAGCACTTTTGTCTGCAGAATCCTCCAGTTGATCTTTTCTGTTTCCCTTACTAATAGAGTCTTGTAAGGCTGAACTAGATGCTTCTTCTGTATTACCAGCTTCCTTCTGATGCACAAGATGCTCCATCTGCTCTTCTACCTTGCTTGCTTCTTTTTCAATGGTATCATCACTTATGTAATCTGTATCATAACCCCACTCATTTGTGTAATCCTTCAGCATGCTGTCTGAGTCACTGCTACCAACTGATGTTGAAACACGACAATCTGTTTTATATTCTTGAGTTTTTTCCACAACATACAGCTGAGTATCTTGCCAAACAGAGAAGACTTCATCTTCTGTTTCAAACTCAAAGTACTGAGAGCCACATTCCTCATGCAACAAGGGAGAGCTGGGCATCTTCGATTCCTTTTTCATCTCACTCTCGGAAATGCAGCTGGGTGATAAAGGCTTTTGTTCTAGACACTCAACTTCATTTGCTTTTTTTGTTTGTTTGTCAAGAGGCACATTTTCTTCTCCATCGGAGGAGTCTGAAATGATAATGACTTGATTGTCAAGACAACCTACACCACAGGGAGAGTTGCTGCTCTGGACACTGCTGGATGATCTTACAGCACCTTTCACTTTCCTTTTAATGTCACATCTGTTATGATCTACTGAACTTTCTTGGCTCGAATCCATGGAAAAATTGACACTCTTGGCATATGCAGCCAAAGATAATTTACTGAGGTCCCTATCAACCTCGGAGTCTGTTAAACTGCTATCTCCAGAAGCCACCCTCACAAAATCCTCACCACTTTTCCCCACTGAAGTGTTTTCCTTCTTAAAATATTTTGAAACTAATGATTCGCCACTTGATTCACACCTCATAGACAGTGGAATGATTTGAAAAGCAGTGTTAGATACACCACCCTTATCTTCAAAGCTAGACGGAACATGGCCATTTGCTGAAGTTTTATCCATATGGAATGTCCTAAAATTTTGACCTTTACAGTCCTCTTTAATAAAGTTGCTTAAATTAGGCTGTTCCTGGTCTGAAGTTTGCACATGAAGATTTTTATTCAACACCAACTTCAACAATGAACTTGATCTTTCCTCACTGGATCCTTTTTTCCTTAAATTGTTACTGATTCCTGAAAGCAAAAAAACATCATCTTCGCTGTCCTGCAAAGCAGGTTCATTTTTAGAGGAGCGAGAGCAATCTATCGGGATTTCTTTTGACTCTTGTTTAATGGAGGTCAACGTGGATTGAAAAGTACTGCTCGTGTTTTTCTCTTGCTTGTTTTCAAAGCTCCTGTAAGCCTGAGAATTAACAGAGATTTCACTTTCACACACAGTACTCACTCCTTGCTGTCCATAACAACCTCTGCTCGTACATGCACTGTCAGAGCACTGCTGAAGTTGGTCTGTTTCAGCTTTCGAAGCGCTTACTGCCATACAACTGTTTTGCAAGTTGGGTTGCTTCACTAGATGCGATAGTTTTGAGGTCCAATCAGTTCTCAACATCTTCTGTTTTACATTCATGAGTCTGTCTGCATCTATTTTAAATTTTGAGGAAGAATTAGGAGACACATTGCTTTCCTTCTCATCTGAGCTATGAGCACGTTCTGGAGCATCAATGGAAATCTGATGAACCAGGCGCTTTGGCGTTATGGGCTCTATTTCATATTTATTTTCCAGGTCTCCACTGCTTTTAAAGTCAGAACAGAACCAGTCGCTCTTATCGCTACTGCCAGACACAAGATGATCATCCATATTTTTCTGAACTTCCCCATACATTTTTGTTGCCAGAGAGTTCTGTGGGAATTCATATTCCTGAGCCATCATTTCAACAGGTTCCTTTTTAATATACATATCCACAAGATGCCTTTCAGTGATATATCTCGAAGATTTAGAGGCATCTCTGCCTTCCTCTTCCCAAGCATCACTTCTTCTAGGGAAAAGGTTCTCCTGACAACCTCCATCTCTGACTCCTTTTGATATAAAAGAAAAACCTGAACACAGTTCATCCCTGCTAGATACAGTCACTTTACATTCATCATCATGCGTCCTCTTCTCTTGCTTTGTACAAAGGGTGGGCAAAGTTGTAGAATTTGTAGTGTTTTCTACAGGCACAGAGGTATTCATTGCTCTGTCCTTTATAATTTTTAAAACCTTTTTCAAGTACAACTGTAATTCCTGGGTTTCTTGGATGTTCAGCTGCCAACCAAAGGATGTATTTCCGCGTAGATGATGATTGAGGTTGTCTAGGTATTTCTTGCAAAGATCATTCTGCCCAATTTGATAACCTTCTCTAAGAAGGCTGCGTATCAGCTGCACGCAAGTGTGTTGCACAGAGTTAGAAGTCTGTGAAGATGATGATGAGGAACCTCTCAGATAGTTTCCGGATGCTTTTTCAGTGCACCGTGTAAATGCTGTGGCTGGGAGCTTAGCACACCTCACCACTGCTTCCACCCATTCTTGTGAGCTAACCCATAGCAAATGCAGACATTTCTTATTTCTGTGAAGCTCAATAATTGACACTAAGATCAGGACAAAAAATTCAGACACTTTGTCACACTGCTCGACTTTTTCATTGAGAATATCCCTGATTTCTGAGCAGAGGTAGTGAATGACTTCTACTATATATTCCACACCCAAGTTCTTGAGATCCATAAGCGATTGAACAAAAGGGATGAACCACAGAAAGGTGTTGTGATGCACACGCATATCTCTGCCAACATCAGACTGCAGCACGTTAGCCAGCGTTTGCATTTCTTCATACATGTTGGGGCAATAGTCTGGACAAATAGCGGTTTTCCAGCCAGTATCCTGAAAAACAAATTTACCATATGTCATCCTCCTTATTCACATGTGCACAGTTTGATCTGCCAGTGTTTTCTAGCCAGAAATGTTACTTTATCTCAAAAATGTCACTACCAAAGACGGAACTCCAACACACACAAAGGAACTAATTTGCTGAAGAGGAACCTACAAAATAAAAAAGTTGAGTAGAGTCTCCTTTAAAAGTCATTTTAAAGCTTTCCAGAAATTGTTATGCTGACATAATTAAATCTCAAATATTCAAATATGCCAGATTCAAAACATTTAAGAGACATTACTTTATAAATACAGTGTTCCAACATTAGAAAGCAGAATATAGTCACAAATGTTTCTTCTGTTTTAAAATAATAAATGTTACTACAGGCTGTGACTATTCTGAATCAGCCTCTAACATTTAAAAGAACATAAATTTATACTTCATTACTCCATAGTCAATAAATTAAAACAAAAGTAATAAATAAATCAATTGGACTTTTTTAAAGTGAATTCAGAGTCCTCTGAGGTATGAACCTTTTTTCAATTTTGCTACCAATTTTAATGCTTTAATACCGATACTCTCAATTTCACAAAAACTTTCTTTTTGTTGCACACAATGACTATATACTGGCTGTTGTTTATGGCACACGAAAGTTAAATAAACTACTTAATATTTCTTATTTAAAGCATATAAAAGTGTCCTTGGACAAAGAGAATAATTTCCTTTTCATATTCTACATATGATGTAACTGAACAGTTTCATTTGAGAATGCGTTCAAAAAAGTAAAGAAAGTATTTTTAAATACCTTTTGGGGCTTTTCTGTATTGTAATTATATACAATCTGACTGCAAGTAACCATTTCATCATCATAATCTGACTGTGGTTCACATTTAGTCCTAAAATGAGAAATACAAATCATTATAGATCCCACACAAATTACTAAAGCAATAAGGCAGCTAACCAGCAAAGACATGCATTTTTTCCAGTACTGAAACACGTAACTATTAGAAGTTGTCTGTAATAAAATACACCTAGGAAAACTTATCATAAAAGACCAAAAATTGCTTCAGGAGAGGGGTTTACCACTATGTCTTGGTTTTGATTGACTAAACAGAACAAACACTTAGAATGATGTCAGCCAAATTTAAACTATTAGCAGCCTTCCTGGTTCAGAAAAAAAAAAATCCCGAAAAATCATAAAAGACACCAAGTTGTCAAAAAGAAGTTAGTAGTTTTAAAATAATTTCACAATTTTTGAGGATGTAATTCATCATTTCACTGACTCAAGTTGGCAACATTTATTTTTCTTGCTGATGTTTTCCCTCTACCGACACAAATTAAGACAACACTGACCAAGAAAACAAGATCACAGCTACTACAATACCAGATATTAAACACTTAAAACTCTTCCAATCTTTTATAAAGAAACAACTGACCTCTTAAAGTTATTGCGTATATTTTTTATTTCATTTTTGTAGCTCACACTGTTGATAATGGTTTGAAAGGCTTGGATGGGATCAATAAGCTGACCCCAAACTTTAGATCCGAGCTGATCCAAAATAACCATGAAACAATGCAGTGCCGGCCAGAAGGGGTCAGTAGAATCATCTGAAACACAGCAGCAATACAGGGCAGAGCTGAAATGCCAGAAGTCCTGCACATTCTTAGAGCAAGTTGAGATCAATCAGTTTTTTTTTTTTTTTTTTTTTTTTTTTTTTTTTAATATTAATAGAGATAATTACTTTATTAAGTTGCAGCTATATTTTTAATCCAGAAGCAAAAACAAACATATAAAGCAAAAACACCTGTATGTACAGTCACTGCTGCCTATTGCAGTCCAAAAGCAACAGGAACTGGGTAAGTATCCCTAACATTTCCCAAGTCAAAGCAAGGAGTTTCCCTGTTTTAGGGCTCCATATTCAAACCTTACATTTTAACAAAAAGGACATTCCCTCCTGACCTTGCCCTCTTTCAAGACAACAAATAAGTCTCACAGACAAAACTCCCATCACCTCAGGATTTCAATGGTACAAACTTAGTCAACTAAACACGTTCTTTAGAAAATGATAACAAATGTAAACAAAACCATAAAGATGAAAAATAGACTATGAACTATTGCAATCCGAGGAGAAAAAAAATAGTTACCATCTGCTTCCTTTTCCATGGTGTGAAGTATAGACTGCATGAAATCATTCTGTTTGTCTGGACCCAGCAACAAGGAATCCATAGCTTGTTCTTCCAGCACTGTTAACAACATACAAATACCTACAGACACACACAGGAAAAAAGCAATCTGCTCTTATACTTGTGAAAGTTTGTTTAGTTTGTAGTCTCATCAAATCAAGAATTACTTTCCAAATACCACAACCAGGAAATCATCCGAGCAAAGATCATCAGCAGAAAAATGAACTGAAACTAATTAAATTACTACTGCTGTGTGCAATGCTCAGGGGTTTTCCATTTGACATCCATAAGGAAGAAACAGCCCCTAGCTGAATGATAAAACTTTCTCTTGAAAGAAGCTCTCATGAGATAAGAGAGATCACAGGTACAAGTTAATTTTTGATCATAAATACTCACCTAACCAATAGTTCTTGTAGTTAGTAGTATCATATAAATGAGATGGTAGAAGGATGAGTTTACCCTTTTCAATCACTGAAGAACTATAAATATCTGGGCTGTCAAAAAGCCCCAATTCAATAACTTTAAACAAGCATGTCAGCACTTCCTGTAAGTCATAGTAATCATCCCTGTCAACCTTTCCCAAGTTCCTTGCCGTTAGGATGGCCCATCGACGAATCTGCAGATTAAAACAAAAAACAAACAAAAAAAAACTGATATCCAATACCAGCGAAAAGAGCAAAAAAGTCAATGCTGTATGATTAGGAATCACCGCTAAAGCAAATGAGATAAAAAGGTATTTTTTTGCACCGAAGCAAGGTCTCATAATTGCAAGTAAGAGTTAGTCTGTTCCATAATGACTTAACAAATTGGCTTACTCTACCTACTACAAGATATGGATAACAAAGAGGAGGTTAAAACTTAAGGAAATATATAAAGCTCCTTAGGATTCATGTGCGAGGTGCATCATTGGACCTCGCACTTTATTTTATGTAAACTTTAATGAGTAATCTCTATTATTTAGTTATCCACATATCATAACATAAGCTGCAGTGTCAGCAGGAGGTCACTTACTATTTCTTTCCAAAGTGGAATCATTCGCTGATCCACTGAGAAAATTTCAGAATACTGTCAAGTATTTAATACAATATCATTACATCTTTTAACATTTCATAAAACAGCTTAAAATTCTGGACTTCACAGTGGTGTTCAAGCCTCAAGTGTAGCCAGACTGTCCAAAGCTGCATAAAATGAGGTGGAAGAAAAACACCAAAAATTCACTCCCTCTCTATGGGGTAAATAAACATCTGACGTGAGTTACGACAACTCAATACTCCTTTGCCTGTTAAACATCCAAATTCACTTTACACAGATATATGCACTGCCTGGGGACCTCATTAGGATCATGCAAGGAATGTGTTCAGATTCACTCCAATACGATCACAACACACAAACCACCATGTTGCAACAGGCCCTCCCAGTTAAAGCATGGTATGTGTTCTTGCATTTTCTGTATTATCACCAGTTTTTAGTAATCTTCTCTATCGACTTAATTTTTAGGATATATTATTTGTATATGTAGTTTCAAGGAATTGTCTTCTTTTGCAGAATACCTCATCTTCAAAACAATACTCATAAAGCTGTCTCTAAGCCACATCAGCACCCTTTTTAGAACCTCAGGTCTTTTTTGTCATGTCTCAATTCTCTTTGACCAGCAAAAACACAGAAGTTGTTAATAACATCTTCAATTGTGAACTGAACACTTTTGACTCAGACATATTCACTATTTCAAAATTCCTTATTTTGTCTCTCTCAAGACACTAGATTCAAAACAGGACCTACCCCTGCTATCTATACTAGTATGAACATTTGTTCTGACACAGGCCAAAATATGCCGCATCTTTCACTTGTCCCACCATAGATCTACTTAAAATAATAATGATTTCCGATAACTACAAACCCAGGTGTCACTTAACTATGGTGAATTTTAAAAGAAATTCTTTCGGCCAACTACATTATTCTCACTACATGCGTTTAAACTGGAGATAATCCCAAATCCATCCTTTGCAATTTGTACGGTTCTGAGTATTATCAAATGGCAAAAGTTTCTAAGGATGGAGAAAGAACGGGAAAGGAGGAGGGGATTAAAAACAGGGTGGTATAATTCTACTGATTATTTAGAGAAAGTAGTTCCATTACAGACATTTGAATTAAAAACAAACACACAGTGTATCTTACCTACAGAGGAAAAAAGCACAAGATGGATCACCAAATTCTTAAACAGATCACATTTAAAAGGCAGCAAAGCTTCCAGTTACAGAAAATGTAACTTACCACTTCATTTGGGTGTACCAAGAAGACATAAATTCCTGGACATTTCTCAAAGACCTGAAAGGAGTTTTGACCTTGTTCCATTCTACAGAGCACTTCTACACAAAGCTCACCTAGAAGAAAAGGCAAACATAGCAAAGACTAACTCGTATACTCATAAAATAAATTTACCTATTTAGTGTAAAAGAAAAATACTGGTTTTAGCATAGCAACTATTATTTTTGCTTCTGCTGCAGAAACAATGTCATGTCCTTCCAAATATGTACTACAAAATACTTACTGACTTTCTGGTGCAGTAGCAGATAGGGATATTTCAGTATCTCTAGAAGGGGCACTCGCAAGTTATTCTCAAAATTCGGGCCTACGTAACCAGAGAGCTGCACGTCCCCATTCTCATCCACTATAAACAATTCATCGTCCTCTCCAACTTCATCTTTCATTGATTTCTCAATGTGGGCAATGAGACGAGAAGTTTCCGACTCCCATAGGGCCTATTCAGACGGGAAACATATAGCTAATCAACACAGATTTGTGAAGGGCTTGAGGACATTTGTTATCGTAGACAGAAACCTTGATTTTCAAAACTTAAAATTTTATTTTGGGAAGTTTTTTTTCCTCTTGCCCCAGCATGATATGAAACATTAAAAGTCTACATGGAATTCACATAGTACAAATCACAGAGCTTTTACTTCAGAACCTCAGAGTTAAGATTATAAAATTAGTGAGCAAAAAAAGTTGCACTTACACTGGACATGTTTGGCAAAGAGAGTAACTTGCTGAGTAATTGTTCCAAACTTTAATTAGAAATCTAGGTTATTTCCTACATTCAGTGGGGAGAGAAGGGCACTTTCAGAAGTCAAATCACTCCAGTTATTTCTCATCTATACTCAGATAGGATGAATTGCCCTCCAGAGGTATCTATTTCTGTCTCTGGACTGTAGAGAAGTCTGAATAATTTAGAGTGTGACCTTTTATACATCATTAGTAAGGTTAATCAACTATGAACATTCATTTATGTATGTACATACAGAGATGCACACACACACAGGTGAAACAAGCTTTCCAAAGTATCAAACTAGATGCTAGTAATGGAGAACTGTAATAGACTTATTATAGGTTTTTAAAGTAGTCTCTCGTGCCTGCAGGATCACAGTTTTGACAGTCACTCATAACAGAAAACTGAGAATGGAAAGTGAAAGCAAGTCAAAGAAGAAAAACCACAACACTGAACAAAGAAAGGAAGAAAACGCATCACAGAATACAGCAGTTATTTGTTAGGGTCTGCTGCTTTTTTCAGAACCAAAACCATCCCAGCATGAACAAAATTCAAGCTTTAATGTCTAGTCAGCAACTTCCTATTACTATTATAGTTTTCAAACAATTGACTATATATAAAAAGGGACTTCTTGTTTTAGTCTAGGCTCTATGCAACTCAACATATACCCGCATATAGTTAAAGAACAAAATACCTTATTTCAAAACAGTAAAACTCAGCCCCAAGGAAAAAGCCCTTTCTCACTGAAGATGGACCACAACAACTCTGAAGTTTTCAAAGGATGTTCAACCTCAGTAAAAAGCAAGAGTCAAAGCTCTTTAACATTCAAATATAAGAGAAAACTGAGAATGGAAAAATGAAAGCCTCATGCAAGCTTAGCAATTTATTTACCTCGTGCAAGCCCGGCAATTTCTCCCTTGCTTTGTGGTATTCAACCACACACTCCAGGCAGTAACAGAGATCGTCGTTGGATCCTTCAAGATCTTCCCAGGACAGCTGCTTAGATGCATAGTTCTTCAGGAACTCGGTGGTATCAGAACCACTAGGCGTGCACCATCGACATGTGCTCATTCTTTAGAGAGAGCAGGGAGTAACAGAACTCCTAAAGCTAAAAGCGGCAAAAGTTATTTCCTTTCAGTCCCAAGAGTACCTAATTCTCAACCACACGTGGATTTCTGTATCCATTTTTGAAACACATGCATATGCTCTTGGTTTTTATCACATAGACGTACACAATTAAACAAAGAAACTTAATTAATGCATCTACATAAAAATTGCAGAAAGTGACCTGAAATAAGAATATTAAGAAGTCTTGAAAAGAAGTTACATGTAATTTGCAGGTTACATAATTACAAACAATGTTTGAAAACCCACTTTCACCTATCAAAAAAATAGTTTGCCCAGACTTAAGCACACCTTCCACAACTGCAGAGCTGAAGGTTTTTTTAATAGCTTTTGTTTTTACCTTGGAAGCATCAAGGTCTAGCAAGTACAAAATTTAATTAGCATCTTTCCTGAATCTTCCCCTAAAACGTATAGGTCAGTAAATCCCTGTTGCAACAAAACTGAGCATCTATTTCAAACTTTCACTTTTTTATTATTTCAGTGGGACAGCTGGTGGCAACCGCTTTCTGATACTCTCATTTCTAAAACCAAAATTCCTTCTGCAAGCAGCAACAAGATAATATTGAATCCTAACATTTGGAAGAACTCAGGTGAACTGCTGGTCCATAGAAAATGAATGATGGTAACTGCTTGGTGTTTTGGATCAGCGAGGCAGATGGAAAATGGAAATAAAGCAAAACTGTGTACACACATGCAGAGAACAGATAAATTTACCTTTGGGAAAAGAAGCGATCCGCTGTGCAGGTGTCCCAGGTCACATGATGGGGACACCAACCACGCTGCCTCCCCGCTGCTGTGCACAGTTGATGCCTTCAGCCAGCCATGCCCGGTCCAGGAGAGCGCGGCCGCCGAAGCGGCACCGCCGAGGGCGCGGGTGCTGGTAACCGAGCGCGTTCTGGAGCACTGGGGGACACAGGGAGCGTCGGGTTCTGCTCCCCCGCAACAACAAAACAACAAGGGGAAGAAAAACCCCGCAGGGCTTTTACACGTATTTAGGGTAACGTGGTTTATCTTTACCTTAAGCGCGGTTTTTTACGGAAGAGACGCGTTTCGCGCAGTTTTGCGCCCAGAACCGGCGTGTCCCTCAGGAGGCAGCGCCGAGGCGAGGCGCGACCTCCCCCAGCTGCAGCGAGCCCCGAGGCCGTTTAACGGAGCGCACGCGGGAGCCGCGGCGCCGAGGGCGGCGAGCGCAGCCCGAGGCGTTTTGAGAGGCAGGAACAACCGCCCCCTTCGGTAAACGAAACCGAGAGCGTCGCGCCCCTCCCGGCGGAGCCGCACCGGAACAGGTGAGGGGCAGGTGAGCGGGAAAGGGCGGGGCGCGGGAGGGGAGGGGAAGGGAAGGGAAGAGGGGGCGGCTGCTCCCCGCACACCTCGCGGCTTTACCGCCTCGCCATGGGCTCCGCCTCAGGCCGCGCCTCCCGCTCGCTTCCGCTGCGACGGCGGAAGTGGTGCCGTCCTCGCTTCCGGGCAGGGCAAGAACGCGCAGGCGGCCGCTTTGCTGCCCGCGAGGCCCCGCCCACACGGCCAGGTTGGGGGGGCCTTAAAGGGCCAGGCGCGAGGGGCGGGTCTTAAAGGGCCAGACGCCTCGCGCGGCATGGGGGACTAGGGGGAAACTGAGGCACGCAGGGATGGGCAGTGTGGGGGCGAAACGGAGAGAGTTACACGAGGCTTGGTAGGGTGGGGGTGGGAGAGGGAGAGAGTTGGCAGAGTAGGGATCAGCCCAACAGCAGCAGAAGTGCTGCCCCAAGCCTGGAAGTAAATAATTTTAATATTAAAATAGTAACGTGCTGTTCCGGTGAGTGCTGTGAGCACAGGGGAGGCGGTGGCAGAAGCTGCAGCGCGTTTCCCCTTTTGCCATGCACCAGTAAGCGCGGGGCAGCGCTGCTGAGGGCGAGCAGGGCGGCATGAAGTGGTGTTTGTCCCTTGGCTCCTCTTGGGGCACAGCTAAAAGCACTTGAGGGGAAATTTTGTTCAGGGCAGAGGACGTTGCTGCCCCGCAGTGCGAGGGGAGGAGGAGGAGGCTGCCTCACAGCTCTGCAGGACCTCGGCGCGGCTGCTGCAGTTTCACCTCAAGTAGAGCGAGGGCAGGAGCCGAAAGGGAGACGGGGAAAAGGAAGGTGAGGTGCTGCTTGATCTGCCACTGCTGCCCCGTAACAGTTCGTGGGAGGCGCTTCTTGCTGTAAACAGCCCCTACAGCGGGGCTGTCTCCACCCTTGCTGACGCCACAGTCAAGAACCCTTTTCATAATACTATTCGGGCCCTGAATGTGCCCTGGAAACGCTTGAAGCTACAGCTTTGTTGGACTCAATGTTTTAGTGGATCCTGCAGAGCTTTTTGGGCTTAAAGGGCTGTCATGCTCTTATTTATCATGGAGTCTGCTACACAAAGCTTTGCCAGTGTTATATCCCTCAGTGCTTGGAGGGGGAGTGAGAGAGCCTTAAGCAATAACTGCATGCCCTTCTCTCTCAGGCAGTGCTCTGCTTCCTGGTAATGTTTTCCTGTAAATGACTCTCTAAGCCTCAAACAAGGCCTTTATTATGATCCCTTAGACCTCTCCCTTTCCTATGACAATTATGTGAAAGAAATTTTACTTATCTACAAAAGGAATCCAACATCACAGACAAACTCCACTCTGGGGAGTACTTTCTAGTGCAGCTTTATAGGAAATAGAAACAAGCTCAAGAAATACTTTACATGCACAGGAAGATTATTTTTACATTCACACTGTCAATTTACAAATAATTACTCTAGGCAAAGGGTTAAAAACATCATACAAAGATGAGTACAATTTCCACCTTATCACAAAAAAATATACTGTCCATTTTCTTTCTGTATCCCAAATATTAAAGAAAACATTCTAAAAGCATCATTCTGGTTTGCACAACAATTTATAATTAATAACGGACATAAGTGCCTTTTTCCTTGAAAGAAAAAAAAGCAACTCTATATCCAAAAATAGGAAGCACCTGTTCTTAAGAACAGAGCATCTGTAGGGGGAAAAAAAAAAGTAATAGTTTTGCTGTTTCTCCTCAAAACATGTTTTTTTTTGTTTGTTTGTTTTAAGAGATATCTAAAAGCAGATAGAAAGCCTTCTTCCTGATCAAGCATTTTTTTCTTAAGAAAAAAAGGATTTAAAACTTTTTAAAGTGCTGAAAACCAAATACACATGTAAAAGATAAACAGCAGTTTCCAACTCCATAGAACACAAATAAAAGGCCAAAAACGCCACCTGTTTTGAGTCTTAAGAAAACAACTAGGATTCTTTAAAAAAAGAAAAAAAATCTAAAACAAAGAAATTCCTAGTAATAAAAGGTGGTACAAGAGCTGTATTTACCTCAGTCTTCAATATGAAACAAGAAAAACAGGCATGCCTATCTTTGCTTCTTCCACTATTTGACAGTCTGGATACCTGCAGGTGATTTGTGTCCAATTTCAGTCAAGTCCATTTGGCATCTTAGATATACAATCTAGGAATTGTTAAGGCCATCAGTTATCACTGTCTTCACTGGAGTCAAAAATTTCACTGAGCTGGAAAACCTTTTTCTGTTGACTGGTTGATGGGCTGTCGGAACCAAGGCGTTTCTGCTTTTTTTGCAATTTTTCTTCAAGTTCCGGAAGTTTCTCATCATAAAGATAATCAATAATTTCTTGGAGGAGAAGGGGAAAAAAAAAAAAAAAGTATTCTTAAGTGAAATTGGCCTTTTCAGAAAAGAACAATGTTTCTCACTACAGTCAGTCATTTTGACCTTCTTCCCCAACCTCTCTGCTTTGATTAAAATACAGAGGAAAAAAAAAAGCCACAACAAGAAAATGTTCAGCAAAATAGGTAAAGTTTGTGAATTTAGCCATTTTACTTAAAATAAAGCTAACAAAATTGTATATTTACCCAGTTAGGATTTAAACAAAAATCTCACTTTAAGGAATACATAAAAATACCTGGGATACTGACCAGGAAAAGTCTTTCTTTGCCAAAGAGGGACACAGGAGACCTTTAGTTTGTAAAATTTGGCTTGAACATAGGCTCTAGGGACATCTCTGAAAAGAGAAGTGTTTAGAGAATTAGTGGGTGCAATCTGTTTTAAAGTCTCCATATTATCCAAGTTGGGAGTTAAAGTCTCCCAAGTTATCCATTTATGAGAATAATTCCAGTCATGCAATCTGCTAGTTTTAAGCAGATAGGATCTATTTGATATCTTAATAAAAAGTCTGCCAAGAGAGCAATTCCCCTTAAAAGTAAGCACCTAAACTCAACTCAACATTAGGCATATTTATTACATGCTTAATAAGAAACAGTAAGTGAAATATTCTATGGAAAAATGTGCTGTACATAAAGTACAGAATTTGCAATATTGGTAATTTCATAATCAACATTAATTCTGGACAGAAGACAACTTCTACATTACATTCCACATTCCAACAATTATTCCTTTTGCTATTTGTTGACTAACACTTGAAAAAGTCTTCAACAAAAGACTTCAGCACAGAGTACCAGTTCTCATAGGTAGAAAACACTAGGAAGACCCTAAGGATTTCTAAAAGCCATTAAAACTATTTCAGCACTGATGGGTATGGTTCATCGCTCAGTATTACATAAGGATTACAACTGTAGTTAACCAAACTAAGTTACATTTTCCATAATTGCAAGTGCCCAGACATATGGATTCCCTTATAGAGTTTAAGGCAGGTTGTCTCAATTCTGTATTGTATCTGAAGGAAAAGAAGTAGAAAAAGTTTTTACCCAATAGCATTACTGAGTTCTTCCCAGTTGACTTCATTAGCATCCTCCACTTTCATTTCATACAACCTAAGAATGTAATACAGGAGAAATTTGCAGATGCAAATAATATTGACATCTCAACCCAGTCAAAAGCCACAAGACATTTTGTCAAAAAGAAAGCACCTGTGAAATCAGTATAGAACTACTCTGCATGCCTTTCTCAAACAGTAAGCTTTTAGGAACATAAGAGACAAAACATCACATTGACTTCAAAAGATACCTTTTAATAAGATTGATTTTGGCTTGTAATCCTTTGGTCCCCTTGTATAACTCCTGCCCTTTGGTCATCTTGCTTGTTAAAATTGAATTCCTTTGAAAACAGACAAAAACACATTTTTTTTCGCCAGGAAATTCCAAGCATCAAAAGGAAGAAACTTTAAGGTGGCACTGCTGCCACACAGAAGCCACAGTCAAGCTTCAAGATCACAGCAACAAGAAAACTGATCATAGCCAAGTTATTTGTCTCTTGGACAGAGATACATTTTCAACCACCTGTTCTGTACTCTACAACCTCCTAACAGTCTTACCTGCAAACACCATGGTACAACCAGTTTTACAAAATGAAGTCAGACAATATTAGCCAAAACACATTCCGATATTTAAATCCAGTGTTAGACCTTACCACTTCTGTTTACATTGCCTCCAATATCTAGTTCCCACTTTAGTTTCAATCTCAGTCCATGGTAATTTCTGGTAGAGCTTTTCACGGTCAATTGAGAGATTTCTACGTGACTTTTCTGATGAAGATTTCTCAGCTTCCAATTTTGATCTTTTCCTAATCACGTCCTCTACTGCATGCATTAACTTCTGTGTTTCTTCCTTAGTCCAAGGACCATAATTAATAGCTAAAATTAAAAGATAAGAAATATTACATAGCTAAGGCAGAATTTATCATAACTGGCTAGAGAGGAAGAAAAAAATAATACAAATTGAAATATTTCTGTTTTTTTTTTTTTTTTTTTTTTTTTTTTTTTTTTTTTTTTTTTTTTTTTTTTAAACTCTTATTTATGGGAACAATTTCTCAGTGTGCTTCCCAGAAGCTCTTCTGCATCCCAGAGATTTAAGAGGCTCAGTTCGGCCTATCGGCTACAAAACACACAACACAGTAACGGCTCAAGTTGCAAAACACAAACTGAATCCTTATTCTTAAAATTACTTGCCCGATTTGATTTCAGAGTATTTCATAGCAACCGAGAGGTTTGAACGGGACATCATCTCAGAAATCTTCTTCCAGTCATTGCCGTGGATAGCATAGTACTTCTTTAATTTTTCTTTTTCCTCCTTAGTATACCTAGTAGAAGAAACACAACAGCTGCAAACTCAAAATACTCTAGTACTTTCGAAGCAGCATACACTGAAACGTTACCTCAAAATACTTTAGTACTTTCGAAGCAGCATACACTGAAATGTTACCTATCACTGTCCTTTCAAGCCACACTTCAGTACAGAGTAATTGATAAGAATTGGTCAGAAAAAGTGAACTGTCGATTAAATCACTGTCACAAGCAGGAGAGAGAGATGATCTTCAGTTGTATCTTTTGAAGTACAAATAAACATCAGGCCGGCATTAAGCCTCAGGAGCTGTTACTTGCTTACCTCCCTTTGTAATTATTTGGGTCAAATATCTTCCTTGCTCGATAATATATAAGTCTCCAGGGTCGTGGAATGCCCTCTGCTAGAAAACACATGATTCTTTGTTAAAAACCGTTTTTCACACCAAAAAGGCTTTTTTTTTTTTTTTTTTTTTTTTTTTTTTTTTTAAATGAATGCTTACCAATTTTCCCACAGAAAAGAAACTCTGCTTTTAGACGATTGATAGTTTCTTTTTCTTCTGGATATCTAGAGGTAAACAGGAGTTTTTCAGCATTCTCTATTCCAGTGAGCGATAAAAACTCCTTAACGTTTTTCCTGATTTGATCATTTTCCTTCTGTGAAAATCTGCCAAACTTGATAGCAATACCTAAAAATATTTAAAAAGTTTTTTTTAAGAGACAAAACAAAACCGACAAAAAATACTCAAGCCCCAGTTAGCATCTTTTCTGCACTGTATTTCAAGTTTATTAAAACTTTCCAGCAAACATATAGTGAAAGTTCCATGAAAAAGTGAAAAAAAACAAACCAGAGTGGGACAAAACAAAAGCTGGGAGGAGGTGATTTACCTATAAATTTATGTAATTTGATGGAAGAAATAGATGCTACAAAGCAGAAAAAAAAATGCCCATTGAAATTAAACATATGGAAAGAGAGCCTATTAAAATACTGTTTTATGCTCACATGACCATCACCAGGTAATTCAAACTACTGTCACTCATTAGACATGACAGAGAAACAAGCTATTTCTCCTAGGTCAAAACATCATCACAGCTCCACACTCTACCCTCACTAGAGCATTTTATGACAGCTCACCTTGCTTTTTAAAATCTTTAAACCTTGTTAGGTCTCTTCCAGCCATCTTCCTGATGGAGCTATCTGACATTTCCCTCACGTGAGGGATAAACTCTTCAAGTTCTTCTTTTGCTGTATCCAAATCCAAGGCTGTAAACATGCCTGAGTCCAGGCCATCATCGTCATCATCATCATCATCTAGTTCACCAGGGGCTACATTTTCAGTAAAGGAATTATTCTGCTCTTCCTCTCTATTTGATATTGTAGGTTCTGGTGTCCTGTGAACAACAGCACCACCACACTATTAGAGCTCCAAAACAGAGATATTTGTTAATATCTCCGTAATTAAAAGAATGAACATGTTCATTAATAAATACCTAACTCTGTTCCACACATTGTCCCCTTTTATTTCCAGCCTTTTAAAATAGGTGTCATTTGTTGTGACGTTTCAGTATTTAAATACTTGAAAAGCTTGCCGGGGTTACAAGAACTCCCACTTTCTCACAGAACTGTCACAGGTGGATATACAAAAGAAACAGTCTTTTGCTACCAGCAGCAAGAGAGAACCTTCCACATGTCTCTAGCTAGTGGTCATTATTGATAAGAGCAAAACACAGCTTCTAACATTATTTTTCATTAGGTAGGAGTTTTATTTCATTACATTTTAAAAATGATTAACTTCATGTTCTAGGTCTGTCACCACAATATATAGTGGCATATACGTAAGTGGAGTTCTGCACATAGATCTTTTCTGGGAGTAAGGACACTTTTCAACTGTGAAACACCAGATTTTTTTTTTTTTTTTTTTTTAAACTTCATTAATTCTTGGTAAAGTTATGTGTTCTAGACACTGCAAAAGCACCAAGAGCTATTTATATAAACATTTGTTCACACTGAATTTTAAGTCTCTTAATTCAGCTTACTAATTATCTGGTAAAAAGCATAATAAAGACCAAGTGCAACAACTGGGAACTCCTTTTTTTACTAAACATGGATTGCTTGACCATGAATTCTTCCTATAACTAGTTTTCAAGTAGGAAGATGGCCTTTTTTTAATTCTAAATTGAAGGTAATCTCACAAGCTTCCATTATATTTCAGTGTGATAACTAAGAATCAAGCTCCACAAAATGGGCTATATGGAATCTCAACTTACACTGTAGCTTTTGGAAGCTATTTTAGGGGTTAATACACACAACACAGACTAGAGAAAAGCTTGAGACTCAGGGGAATCTGAGTTCATATTTGTGGGGTGCCTAAGAAAATATGAAACAAAAAAAAAAAAAAAATCCAAACTTACATTATCTCAGATTCCGAAGAGCCTTCTTCAATGACCGCGCTGCTTTTAACCTTTCTCACTCGCCTTTGAGCTTTGCTGGGAGAATCATCAGCCTCTCCAGCAGGCTCAGCAGCTACTTCCATAGGCTCTTCGATGGAGGCAGGAGAAGCACTGGAGTCCTCACCTTCATGGAATGGCTGGCCCATTGTCACACGACTGTTTGCTGCAGCTAAAGCCAACACTGTGTCTTCCTCTTCCGCATTTTGTTCTGAAGATGACAAGATTGATGGATTAACCATTGTGTCTGTGTCGTCTTCTGGAGTGATATCGTGTTTTCTCTTCTTCTTCTTCTTCTTTTTCTTCTTTTTTGACCTTTGATCATTATTTTCATCACATGTTTCTGAGACAAGCACCTCAGTTGCCTCCTCCTGGTAATCCTTTCCTGGTGATTTTTGTTTTCTTTTCTTCTTAGCAGGCTTTTTTATATAAACATAATCAGCCTCATTTTCCTGACAGCTCTCCACATTATCTTGATTTACTTCAACACAAATTATATCACTGGACCCATCTGCACTATCATCATGCTTCCGCTTCCTTTTTTTCTTTTTCTTTGGGGAAACATCCATTACAGTTTCGTTACTAACTCCATCTTCCAGCCCTGGGCAGAAATTATCTAGCAAAGGCTGTTCTTCCTCCCCCTCATTTTTCTTTTTCTTCTTCTTTTTCTTTTTACAAACTGCACTGCTCTGCCCAACTTGGTCTTCAAAAAGGAGTAGAGATTCACAGCTATGCTCTTCATTTTGCACACTTTCTCTCTCATCACTTTCATGTTTCTTAATGTGCTTGTGTTTTTTCTTTTTCTTCTTGACAGAATCCCAAGCTTGAAAATCATCTACACTTGCTTTTTCTGTCATGTTTTTTCTTACCTTTAACAAAAGATATGGGCTTTACTGAAGTGCTATAGTTTCAGACCTTCATGAAAAAGGATAGTACTTCAGTTAATCTTGGTAAATCTTACTCACACAGTTATGCACAGTTAAAAGGTAACGGAAAGAAAAAAAAAAAAAAAAGTTTATATAAAACTACCTTGGAGCTATCCAGTATTTTCTAAAGAACATAAGTATACTTGCTTTTCAGTGCAGTTAATTTTGGAAAGTGACTACGTAACAGCAATGTCTTCTTCATCAAACAGATGTGCATCACAGCTGTATTCAGACTTAAAATGCTTTCCTGTAATGACAAAAATACACTTTAATAACCACATGCTTTAGCTTGAATTTGACTAACTAAGCAATGGCAGACAGCTAAATTAAATCCTGCATCCAGCACTAAAGCAGTAACAGGATCAAAATAATAAAGAAACATTAAATAAGTCATCCCTAACAGCTAAATTCTCCATCAGGGGCTTCTGAATGGCTCTATGTTCAGCAGTCCAAGCACTGCCACAACCCGCTAGCTTGGACTGGCCGCTTGTTAACCACGATAAATCCGCTATGGAGAACAACAGGGTTTGGCAGAGCAAGAAGCAATTTCAGCCTGTTTTGCACGGCTGACACAGAGAGAACGTTCCCGAAGCAACAACCCGGCCCCCCAACAAACACAACACCCGCATTTCCACATCCCAGCTCAGCTTCCAGCACGGACCAGAACCAGACGGTAGCTCCGCGGGAAGAAGCTGCGCACGAAGTCTCTCGGGATAAACACGAGACCCCTCGCTACAGCCCAGCCCCCAAGCAAGAGGGGCCCGCGCCCTGCCCAGCGCCGTCACCGCCTTCCCTGGGCGCTACTGAGGGGCACCAGGGCC
>VZSV01000068.1:3249554-3306337 GCA_013398735.1 Nothocercus julius | reverse complement strand
TGAGGGCAGCTGCTTCTGCTCAAAGTCTTTGTTTTTCCCCACAACATGCAGTAGTGACATTTAAACTGCTGCTTTTGAGCCTGAGCTGCAGTAGTTAAGGTCTTGGGTTCCCTTGATAATCCCCTCCTCTCACCACTAGGCTTGGAAGACAGCCATAAAACTTCAGCTTTTGAACATAAGCAAAAATTTGGATCTTGTACCATCTAATATCTTCTTTTCCTCACGAAACCTCAAGATTTCACTCTGCAGTTATACTAGGAGGCAAAGAAAAATAAAATGAACTTGCCTGGGATGAGGGCAGCTGCAGCACTGGAGGCCAGGGAATGAGGGGAGGCAGCTCAGGATCCCCCCGCTCCATCCCATCTCTTCCCACCTTTCTTAGAAGCACCTGCAGCTACATGTTTGTATAACCTAAAAAACTCACATTAGAGAAGTGCCATTATGTGCCATTCAAAGGAACTACAGCCCTAATGGCAGAGGTTGGTCTGGTCCTACTCACTTCCTTGTTTGAAAAAAAGGTGCAAGTTTCTGGCCAGCACAGTAAACTCTAGGTCTACCACAGTATAACTGGAGAGGAGCCCGTGGAGGATAGTGCCGGCATCGAAGAGCACACACTAGGTAGATAACGTGCAGTCGTCAGGTTTGCGTCGAGTTCAATGTGAGTTGCGTCCATCTGGGCTGGGGGCTGCGCGTCCCTAGGCTCCATCCATAGCATTTCCCCCTCGAGTTGCTCGCGCAGGTTGCTCTGCTCCAGAGGGTGAGTTTTTGCCCTGCACAACTGTTGGGAGCATCTTGGCAGTAGGATTTCTGAGTAATTATAGAAAATGTGATGGTTCTGTGGCTCATTCTGGGTTTCTGCTATCTGGCCAAGGGAAATTCCAACTTAAGCAGGTTTTGGACAAAGGCAGTGACTGATTTAACTCTGTTAAACTTCTCTGCTCTCAGGGCTGCTTCGCAGGAGTGTTTATTTCTCAGCAAGCCAGCCGGTGGAGATGTAGGAAGCTCTGCACCCACGTGAGGCAGTTCTTTAGCATGAAGTAGACAGGCCATTATCAGGGATGCTTTTTTGCTCTTGAAGTCAGCAGCAATTCGCCTTGCACTAAGTTCCATCACAGTGTTTGTGCAGCAAACTCTTTCATCCACTGTCCTGCTGCCTCGTGCCCCACTGCTTCCAGCTGCTGCATTTACCAGCCCTCTGTGCTTCTACCCAGAGCCCTGGGTCCCTCCTCCCCACGGGGAACCCTCCGAACCAGGCTTTTTGGACAGAGTTGCCAAAGGGGATGGTCAAAGTGGGTCCCAACCTCCATGCTGCATGGTACCATCTGGAAAACAAGGACAGAGACAAAGCTTAGGAGCAGGGACAGTGGGAGGGCACTGAGGAATGCACAGCTGCCAAAGCTTCACCAGGCAGCCAATACAGAAGAGCCCAACAAGGTCCACAGTGGAGGACGGACTTGCCAACCGTTTACTCGCTCACTGTCGCCCTGCTCACATTCAGTCCCTTAACCATCAGGGCTGCAGCGTGACCAGAGCAGCGAGCATGGCTGGTGCAAACATGGTGGCTCTGCTGCTTTGCAACAGCTAACAGCAGGATCCCCTTCTTCCTCACCCGCTTCCGTATCCTGGAAATAGAGCATCCCATATCCAAGTGGAGGCTGTGGCCCAGCTGGCTGCATTTCTAGCTGCCCTTCCTGCTTCCACACAGCCTAGCCCTATCCTGTCCTTCCAATCCACCAGAATGCGTGTGCACACACACCACCACTCTGATTAAAAATCCTGTCTTTTCACACAGACATTTCTGAGCAATGAACATTCTGTCATTCTCCAATAGAGTATAGAGGAGCTTAATTGATCAGTAAGCTCATTTAGCTCATCAATATATATTTGCCTGCAGTATAAACTGAATAAGGCATTTCATCTATTGATGCCAGTAAAAAAAAAAAAATCTTGGCAAAGCATTTTTAGCTTGTTTGTTTTTACCGGTAAAAGCCTTAGCAAAGCACATTCTTTTTCAGTACAAACTTACTAAGAAACCACTCTGCCTTACAGAAATAATCAAACTCTAGGTAGGAAGCACAAGACACCACTACATTTAACCCTCAGCACACCTGAAATTCACTGGAGAGCAGCAGCATCTCACAGAAGTTTGGTTACTCTCACATAATTTCTTCCAAGCAGCATGCCATAATCATGTGTGACATATACCTGCCAACATCCCTGTGTCACCAGTCTATAATTGGACAGATCCCCAGTGGATGCAGAAACCACAGCTCACCAAACCCCTTTGATAGCCACATAGAAAAGCAAGTTCTTACCTGTTAAAATAGGTACTGGGAACGAGCAGAAAGGGAGATGCAGAAACTGCTCTGCGTAGAGCAGCTTTAGGATTGAACATCATCTGGGCAACATTCAGAGCCAAATCCAAGTCTTATGACCTTCGAAAGAAAAGGTGTTTCAGCAGCAGCACTTCAGAGGGTGAAGGGCACTTTGGAGGCCAGGGAAGGATGTTCCCCTAGCAGCACCTGCAAGGTGGGTCCTGCTGTAGCCAGGAGGTCCCATCCATCATCCCTGCTGCAGACGGGGTAACCAGGTTCAACAAACAAATTTTCAGAACTATTAGAATAGACTTTTTTTTTTTTGGCTTTAAAAAGCTTATTTACATGACAACTGATGGCAGACTATTTAGGGTTCATTTCCTATGCTTTTCATTCTTTAAGCCTTTATTTAGCTTCCACCTTAAAAAAAAAAAAAAAAAAAAAGAAAAAAAAAAAAAGGTAGATCTTCTCTCAGAATTCACTCATCTTTAGCACTCATGGCACAGGCACAGCAGGAAGCCTGGATGAAACTGAAACTACAATCCCACCTCACCAAGTGCTTTCTCAGGGTCAGGATGTGCCATCGACCTCAGTGATCCTCATACATCTTTGCTTGGTATGAGAATTGCTAACAGGATAAATTAATAAAATGAAGACTTCCATAAAAGCGTACTTACAACTAAGCGCTCACAGAGCAACCATACAAGCCATCAGAAAGCAGGCGGGGCATGTGTGTGACAGGTAGGACTAAGCGAGCAAAATCACCTCTTCTTGGAGCACCTCCAAGCAGAGCACCCAGGAACAGGGCATTTTCCACAGCCTCCTCCATCTCACTCTTTTGAAGCAATTCCCAGGGCACAGATGAGGCTTTAAAGCCAATTTGCAGCAGCTCAGCATAGCAAAACAGTGCCACGAGCCTATGGGCAACTTTCAGGTGTTCGCTGTGCTCATTTCATTAGCTCTGCCCTCGTCCTGATCCATAAGCACTTTCAGATGCTTGAAATCAAGGCATCCGCTTCAAACTTGGTCAGGGACCAAATTTTAGCTCCTCTGTCACAGGTGGGTAGCCCCTGTGGCATGAAGGAGAGCAGCCACAATAATGCAAAGTCTATTTGGAAGAAAGTGATGTTTTATTAGGTGTTAATTATAGTATTTACCTCAAATCACTACATGTGTTGAACATTCTGCCTTCTGCGCTTGCTGCTCAGGGACACTGAGAATTAATTAGTGTTTATGCAGCATTTTGTGTGCTTATTACTATTATTATTATGTTGCTGCTACTATTATATTTTTGCAATCTAAGGCCAGTGTTACATGTAAAAAAAAATAAGTGTTCTGAAATATCTACACCCTACAGCTCAATAATTCATTAGAGAAAGAAACTAATGAAGGGCTGGTTAGTCAAATAATCATCAGATTTGGTTCTGAGCTTTGTCTTGCCAGTGCTGTGACTTCTAAGGGTTTCTTTCTCAGCGTGAACTCATTTAAGATTTTAAATGAATTATTTGGTACACTAAAAATTAGACTCCTCATGAGCTGAAGTGCCCTCCCACGTTTTGCACAGACACCTCTGAAGTAAATAAGGCATTCCCAAGAAGCAAGTAAACACTCTGCGTGAATGAAAATAGTGGATTTTTCTCCTGGTTGCTGGAAGGGAGGACATAGGCTGCAGCCCGACAGCTGGGATGCAGCGGCCAGGCAGTTGTCAATGCTTACCCCGAACATTGGCACGCGACACGCAGAAGGAGCAAGGGGGCATTTTCATCCTTTATGTGAACAAAACCATGCAAATCGGTGAGACTAATAAGCCCAGAAACGTTACAAGGTGAATGCCTTTTATGTTCATGAAAAACTCCTATGCTTATTTGTCTAATATAGTGGAAATAAAGCTTCAAAGGGCCTTTGGTTTTAAAGTGCATTATTAAAATCAGCCAGCACAATAATAACCAGTAGACCAAATTGTTGCATTAGTATGACCCTAACAGCCATGCTGTCATAGCAGAGAACATCCGTCTAACCTCCTGTGTGAGCTGTTGGTGCTATAAAATCAGAAATTAGACTAAAGGAATAAAGAATTTATAGAAAAGAGAGGATAAAAAAGAAAAAAAAAAGTCACAAATGAGTGTATGCACAGAATGAAGCAGCGTTATTCACAGTTCACCCAGTGCTGTGTCAGGCTATAAATTTTGATGATGAACCGGCAGCTCAGGCCATACTGTCTGCAAGATTTAAGAAACTTTGGGGAAGAGCTGATGGCAGCTCACGGTGGAGGCCCCAAACCGTGTTAAGCCAGGAGATGATTTCCAGACTAGCTCAAATGCAAGAAGCCACGTGAAAGGAGAGCCCTGTCAGACAGAGGGAAGAGGTTTGCACAGTCCCGAAGGCTCCAAGGCAGTTCACAGAGCCTCGCAGTTCCTTTCAAAGTTTATTCCTTTCTGCTGTTTCAACCAAAAACCTGATAACGCGCCTGTGTTCACAAGCTGTTCCCCAGGGGCGCAGAGCAATGAGAGCAGCACCGCGGACCCAGCTAAAGCTGGTAAGAGCACGAGAGCATTGGGGGCTTCTTCCCTCCCCACCTTCACACTCCCGTCCAGCTACCACAAGAAATATCCCTGCATTTCTGGAAGAGGTGCAGGAAAAACCCGAGGAGCTCCGTAGAAACTGCACGGCATCGGACGCATCATGCAGGCACCGGGCAGAAAGAAAGCCAAAAGCGCCGTTTCCTTCAAACCTCTGCTTTACCCCCCAAATCAGCTCTTGACTGTTACATATCAGAACACAGAGCAAACACTGCATGTTCACAGTGGTCACAGACACCAACATTTTCAGCTCCACGTTTCTGCAAGTTCTTAGCCATAGTTTCCCCAAAGGCAGATTTCTTTCCATGCAAATTCTTAGAGATGCTCTTGTGCTTAATTATTGTATTGAAGAAGCCTTTGTCACCTTGCAGGGATCAATTTGTTCTTGCTCGGCTGCTTGCATTGTACAGATTAGACAAAACTTCTACATTTTTTCAGGGTATTTTCTTTTGCTTAACCTTTTATGCTCTTTAAAATGCAGCAAATCACACTTTAACTTTTCTATTCACATGTAATTTATTTAAAGTGACATCGATAAGTGGAAGTGGAACCCTATTACTAGATTTCCTAGGGCAGCCTTTAAGAAAACTTTAGTATCAGTGGAAATATGCCCACATCTAATTTTTAAAGTAAGTCAGCGTGGCGTTTTGTGCCTAAAAAAATTACAGGTAGAACTTGATTAAAAGTAGTAGCATAATTTCCAATTGAAAAAAAAATAGGAAAGCCAACAAAATGCATTAGGGAAGATACTGCTTGCATTACGGAAGAGCAAAATGGTCTGAAAAATCAAAATCAGTTTAATGAAGTTTGCAACGACCCTTTGCTTTGCCCTCTCGGCTCATCTCTGTGGTGCCCCTGTCCGCAATTCCCAGGAGAAGTCCCAGCCCGGCGGGAGAGCCCTAACACGCACGGAGCCGCCCCGAGGAAGGTGCTTCCTCCCAGCACCTCTGCCAGGGGCTGCCTTGCTGTGTCCTGGCCTCCGTAATCAGGCAGCTAAAAAATTGTTCCCGGATTATCCGCGGCCCCGAAAAGCACAGTCCCGACCGCGCTGGCGCTTACTTAGCATTTAGATAGGCTGGGACGGGGGGCCGTACAATAGGCTTCAAAGCTGAACTCTCGGCGCGGCAAGAGGGATTAATTTCTTTAACCAACATGCCTGATCTGGCCTATCTCATTACCCTGCCTTGTCAGTGCCCATGTTAGATTTGATTGAAGATTATACCGTTTAGGCCTTGCCCCTGCTTTCCCCAGCAAACCCGGCCTATTGAATTGCACATTCTTCTGTGGGCCCCTGTCAATACGCGGCAGCCTGAGCCTCTAATTCTGCTTCATTTAAACTTCATCAACTTTTCCAATCAAGTGGAAGGATCTGAAATAGGCTCCATAAGCAGAAAGGCCCTTTTTCCTTTTGTCAGATAATTTATTCTGTTTTCTCTTTCGCTCCCCCTCACTTCCCCACCTCGTTCTCTTTTTCTTCTTTTCGCTCCCTTTCCCTGATGCTGAAAATGAGATTACAGTATTTAAATGACTATGATAATCAATCGGGGGACCTTGAGCCGAGATTGAGGTTAATTTTTCTTAGCAGAACAAAGAAGCGTGATGCCATTGGGGATTTGAAGGTGCAATCTGTGTTTCATGCTTGTATTCCTCCCCCCCGCCTGAAACTGCAGTTTTAGGAGTCTTTTCTTGTTCCTAACTAGGCAGTTGTTGTGATTTTTAACAGAGGCAACCCCTAGGAGAGAAGAAATGTAATTTTGGGCAGATAAACAGCTAACAGCCTTCAATCAACAATTTTAATGGGAAAAAAAAATCACTTACATGGTGTGACTGCAGATCTAATGAAAGTGCTATCATTACCTTATTTATTTTTAAATATACTTTAAATAATTTTCCTTAGTGGTCTGGTAAGTCGCTCCAGCCTGCTCAGTACAGTTGTGAACTTTTACCTGAGTGTCCTTTCCATTCAGCCACTCTTCGGACTTAGCAAAAGTCGAGACTTTTGTCACAATTTTGCTGATCAGAAATGGAGCCGCTATGTTCACCTTATACCCAGCATTGAAATGGTTCCTGAAGTGTTTAGATGATGTATTTTTCATTGTAACACACCAGCAATCTCTCGCCTGGATCTTTCCCCTTCCCTTCTAAGGAAGAGAGAAAGAGAAAAATATGTATTTCTTTGCTTCCATCCTAGCTGTCTTGTCAGTGCTGTTTTACATGCTGCCACCCAATGTTATCTTTTATTTGTGTCAGGAGAGAGGATTTGACAAGTTCAGTATACAATGTTCATTTGGCAAGGCAAATTTTTCATACCAATTTTGAGTAGAAAATGAAACCATCTTTCAACACAATGAGCAACATCATTTTTGGACAGACTTATTATGAGGAGAGGAATTGCAAAACTTTATTTCTGTACACGAGCACGAAAACCCTGGAAATGAGACATTTAAACAAAAAACAAAACAAAACAAAAAAAGCTTGTATGAATGTTTGAGGCCATCAGGTTGTTTTAGAAATAAAAAATAACCACCAGCTGCTGTCAGGTAGCTGTGGCCTCCTTTTTGTTAATCAGATGCTGCTGAAATTGGTTGCCTCATAATGTGGCTTTGTTTCTAAGCTTTTAAACTGTCAGAAGCTGGGGAGAGGCAGGTTGCCTTTAAAAGTTTGTCAGTGTTCGCCAGGCAAAACAGTCATTAGGCAACGGAAGCATGGGCTGAGCTCCTCAAAGATGCCCAAGATCACCACGAGGCAGGACTAGGTCTCACCCCATTCCGGAGGGATCGGGGTGCCTTCCCCTCTTGGCAATTCCAACTGCACTTTATGGCTGCACTAAAACCTCTGGACAAGCCAATGAATGGAAAAGTCTCATGATAAATTCTGTTTCTTGTACTTTGTTGTCTGTGTGGACACACCGTGTGTCCCGAGTTAGGAAGATGCATCTGATTCCTTGAAGAGGTTCTTGGTTTTGGCTGTGTGCAGCCCCTTTCCCATAGGAGCTGGCTCATGGTCAGGACTCCCTGCTGCAGCTGCGTAGTGACAACTCAGGGCTGTTAAATATACATTTTCTAAGGAAGAGTGTGTGTTGGAAAGGGGCTGTGACACCCCCAGCAGGTGACAAGATCATTTTAACACCCAGGGCCCCTGCAAAGTGGGAAGATGCTGTTTAGGGGCCATGAAATGTCTGGATATCTTCCCTATTCTGCATGTCCATAAGAAAGCTCAGCCTTCAGGGGGACCTGGGGTGGTCTTTGACGCCCCAGCTATGACCATATATAAATTTTACCCACAGAGAAAGAGCAAGAGGCCCAGCGGCCCCGTCCGAGCCCATCTGACTTTGAAGAAGCCTTGTGTGTGTCTTGGAGCCCTGCTTTGCACTGACAGTCTTCTCTCTTTAAGCATATATTGACTCACCGTGGGGAAATTAAAACTCCATTAGATGTTGCCACATTGTAGAGCAGACCCCATTATAGGCGGTCGAGTTGCAATTAATTGGTTTCCTCAGATATTACTTAATTTTGGAAGGCGCGGGTAGGCAGGAAGGACAAGGCTGATCTAAACAATAATTCTTAAAATGACACAATCTAAATAAACTAATGAGGTGATTACATAGTTATTAATCTAAACACAAAGAAGAGTCAGAAAAATATTGGGTATATAATGATTTGGAAAAAAAACCCAGCAGAGCTAATGTCATTCTGGTTTAAATCATCACGAAGCAATCAGCATTTGTGCTTAGAGGTGGATGATGGTTTAGTAGGTTAATTATATTTCATGCAAAACCCTGTTTCAAACTGTTTGTGTTGGTTAACTTTCCAACATCCAGGCAGAAGGAGGTCTCTGTGTACACGGGCCCTGTTTTTTAGTTACGGTTAACTCAAGATGAAGAAATAGGGATGAGAACAACAAGAGACAACCTTGTAAATGGAACATTTGGCGGTACCAGGCAGGAAGAAGATCCCCAGCAGGTTGGGCAGGGGCAACTGGTACCACTCACTGTGTTGCAGGACCCAGCGGGCAACCGACAGATCCTCCTGCCTGCCCAGGCGGCCCCGCCCACCTCCCACACAGGGGGGTCACCCGGAGCCCTGCTGCCCGGGGTGGTCTCATTTACTCAGATTTTCAGGGTGAGAAAGTTTGGGGCTTCAGGAGAATGAATAACTACGCCTTCTAAATCATTAGAAATGTGCTACAAGAAAAACAGAGGAAGACTATAAATAGAAAACAAAGCAGCTCGTATATAAACTTTTACAATGACTCTTACTCAGACTATTGTCACCATCTGTTTTTAAGTGCTTTTAGCATCCGTGGTCTCCAGAGACTGACATCCTTTCAAATTCCAGTTCTTTTGCTCAGGCACTGACAGCATGTTGGTCTCCGTAAGCCTCCCCCGATGTCAGCAAAGAGCATTTGGTGACAGTAGCCCAGGTCCTGTGGCTGCTCAGTCTGTCTGCTGCACACCGTTAAGGTGAGCAGTGAAGGACCCAGGACGGGTACATAGGGGCTGATGGGCACTCAGCTGCAAAGAGGAGACCTCAGACCTCCAGACAGCTTCAGCTACTTAATTTACAGCTCTGAAAAGCCAATAGCTGCTTTGGTCCAACCTGATCATCATTGAAACCTCCACAGTGGAGAACTTAAGACTGTTTGAAGTCCTGAAGGCAGCTCTTTCTCCAGGGAAAAGGCGGGTTTGCCTTCATAATGGCAATTAGGGATTACACCCAGTGGGTGTCCTGAACTGCCGGTAGTATTTGGGAGGAGGAAAGCAAATTGGAGCTGGAACATCCCGATCTTACCAACTGTCAGGGCATTTCGGATCTGGGATCACATTGTCCTGCTTGTTTCCATTAATGTGGCCCTGAATCATAATCCCTGCAGAGATGGAAGGTCTGATCATCAAATTTCTGATCAGAATTTAGCAACCCAGACTACCTCTGGAGTTGGGCAGCCCAGCTCCTGCTGTGGCTGGGCACACGTTCTGCAGGGTGATGGAAAGGAGCAGAACTTGCTTTTTTGCACAGCTGGGTGCTCTTGAGACCCAAGTCTGAGGTCTGGAAACAACTGACTGGAGAACACTGGCTAAGGACTTCTTAACAGACCGAATTTAAAAAAAAAAAAAAAAAAATTCACAAAGCAACAGTTATTGTGGGTGCTTGCTTTGTTTTTATTCTGAACTCACAGAAACTGTTTTCTAAAACAGTGTACCAGCTACCCTTGGCCAGGGTCTTGCCCTTCACCTCCCTCCCACAGGGCTGTTAGGGTGAAGCACTGCTTTTAATCTGAAAATTTACAAGTAATCCTAAATTGGGACTTTGGAAAACCTGTGATCCTATCTAGCATGTCTATCCTATCAGCTGTGGCTCAGTGCTTTCACAGGATTGAAAACAAAAGGGAAGAAAGTCTAACACATGGTATCCTCAACTAGAATGAGCTTTGCTGTACAAGGACACTGAGCTGTTTTATAAAGCCTAATATTATGCTTGAATTATGCCTGAATAAGGAGAAAGGACATTGTTAAAGGGCCCTAAACACGGACCATAGTGGATCTTCTTGCTTCCAAATCATTCAGTAGTGTTGTTTTGGGCTGCTAATGGTTTGGTATTGTATTTATAAGCCAGCAGGGTAATCCAGAGAGCAGCAGGAGGGGCAGTTGCCTTAAATAAAGCTTTACAATGCTGCTAATTAAAATGATCCTTCCTCTCCCTGTGATGACTAATGAGACAGAAAGAAGAACCAGGGAGGGTTAATGAAAATGTTGCCGTGAGATTCCCTATTTTTAATTGGTCTTTTTAATGTTTTAATCTCCTTTACGATGTGGGAGTGGAAACAGAAATTTTCTTTCAACCTTTTTTGTACCGTGCCCAATAGGTTTATAATGCCTGGCCTTTGAGGGGGGTGCATTTCTGTATGTAAGAAAGTCTGTTAAAAAAAAAAAAAAAAAACTCTGGGACAGAGCACACGTATATCTTAAGCTGGAAGAACCAAATTTTGTATTTAACTGGGAACAGAAACAAAAAAAAAACCAACGTGAACCTGTTTTTAAGCTCAGCTTCCAAAACTCCAAGGGAACATCCATACCCTGAGGACTAAGATCTATTGTGAAGGATTGGCACCGATGCTCAATAGTATTTAGAGCTTTAGGCCATGATGCTCTGTTAAATGCAATATTTATCCCATGAGTATGTCACAGTTCACCTCAGATGTCAAGAATTCAATTAATATTCTATTTAATAGAACACGCGGTGACCTAACCTTTTAATACTCTTAGTGCGTCTGAGCCCTCCTTATTAGTGTCACTCTAACTTTCCTTCTCAGCTGATGCTTCTAACAACAACTGGGATGGGGAAATTGGAAGCAAGGAGAGAGGGGAAGAGATTTAAATTACTTTTGGACCTCACTGTGTGGTTTCTCTAGCTTTATCCCTTGTAAAACTCAGTTCACAGGGGGTTAGCACACCCTGCTCTTCCCATTTTTATGGGGCTGACATTTGGCAAGCTTCAGCTTTGTATTGATTGAAAAACACAAAATGCACCACCAAATTTATCATGGTCTGAGTCAGTTATTTCTATCAAAACAGTGTGTTTCCCCTTCCTCACAGCATATTAGCAAACTTACAGTCAAGCAAAAGCAATCAGGTAAAGTAATGCCTGCAGGATTTAATCTTTGGGTTGGAACTTCACCTGTTTACTGTAATTTTTTTTACTCATAGTTATTAGAGATTTTTGGAATCACTACTGCAACATTTTAGCTATACTGTATCTGAAAGCAGAATTGCTTGAATGCATCAAGATTTTTTTCAGATCTTACTAGAAAAATCACAAGATTCCTCCTGGCCTTAAGTCTATGAATAAATAGAATTGTCTTCTTCAACGTACCACTAGCAGTAATGCAACAGCAACCCAACTTGACGATTTTGTTGCTGATTTAGATCAGATGTAGCAGAACTGAATTCTGCCATCCTTGGGTCATCTCTAGAGGGCAACTCGAAGAAAGCCATAAAAAACCCAAACACACTAAATTGTGCATTTGAGATCACATAAAGTAGAAGATGGGCTTAGTAATTTGATACATTTTCCACCTAGCCTTTTTCAAGAACAAAATTCATTGTGAAGACAGGATCAACTCCAGCCCTGCTGCCACATGTGTGCAAGACATCCAGAGCACATTAGAAAGGGAAAGAGACAGAAAGGAAATAAGTGGTCTAAATTATTCCGTGTTGTGGAGACTTTCCAGTGGGAGAAGTACTAAATTGCAATGATTTTTTTTTTTTTTTTCTTCCCTCCAGCCCTCCAGACAGCATTTCTGCCCCTCCAGGCAGATGGGAGGGATGGGGATGCAGGTTAGCACAGCCCAGAATATCTGCCTGCAGCTGGGAGAGGGCCAGGCTGTTACCACACCTGTGATTTCAGCAAGATTTGTTGGGAAGTTCAACCAATAAATACAGAGCCCATACTGCAGCTCCTTAGAGGTGGATGAAGAACAGACATTGCACCGGTTATTTTCATGCAACTATATTCATTATTTATGCAGAAGAAGAGATATTTCAGGAAACCAGAGTCGAGCCATGAGTGACAAGGTATCTTTCTAGAGCACAGAGTGCAGGAAAATTGCACTAAGGTTGACAGCTTTTTAATGTAGAGTCTCTATTTCACTGAATTACTGCATGTTGGCATTTTGAAAGTACAAGATGACCTATTTATTAGCTGTGAATCAAACAGAAATTACATGCTAGAAAATAAAAAAAAGTTGTATGTTTCTTCCAGCTGGTAAGGTGCTTATCCTGCAGAAATAATATATACATAAAACCAATAAACAAAGGATCATCAGTCACAAAACACTAAATTTAATGTTGTAGGAGCCATATTCATCTTGTAATATTGCAATCACATATGCTTTTTTCCATACTTGTGATGTAATGTTAAATGTATCTATGTCATAATACTTTAAATTTCGCTATCCTTACTCTGCTTCAGCTCCCTTTCCTTTTGAAGGGAGCAATAGTGGCTTGGAGAATGAGCTTCAAAGTGACATTCACCTTGGAGCAGCACAAAGTGGGGCCTGGAGTTCAAGCTTCCGGTACTCCTAGGTGTCCCCTCCAGCCAAAGAAATCTTCTCCTTGTATGGATCAGGGACAAGGATGTCCATGATCTGAGGCTGCCAGGCTGTCCCTTGGAGATGCAGTCCCACATGCTGTATATGCTCTCAGAGATCTTAGCCAAGCTTAAGAGGTGCAAGCAACACATCAGAAAACAAAGTTGCCGTGCCCAGCAGCAGGAGGTGATTTTGTACAGAGGATTATACAATCTGCAATACTCATCTTGCCACATCAATGCCACTTTGAAATCTAGCCAGCCTGGAAAACCCAGCCACAAGTTGCATATATCAAAGTTCCAGCAGCATATGGGACAGGCAGGTGCACATCGCTCTTTGCTGACTACTTTTAAACTAACTACTTCAGAAGGAAATGAAGAGGACAAAAAATAGTACCAAATTCCTGCAGGCTCAGCTGAAAGCCATTAGCAGAGGCATGTAGCGAACTCTGCAACTGCATCTTTGGTTCTGCCACTTTGCCCTTCTGCAGGTGCCACCACAGTGTCATTCTTGAAACCTTAAATTCCTATCAGCCTTGTTATCAAACAGTACCTCATAGATATATATACTACCTGGATACATGCATAAATTATACTGATAGGGCTGAAAATTATAGGAATATAATATCTACTTCCTCCAAATAGCAGGACAAAGAATATTTTAAAATACGCATGAAGTCAAGTACCTCTGAAATACAACCAGGGTAGTTATTTCAGCATTGTACATTTTCATTTATTCAGAGTTAACATATAGGATCTTCTGGAAAAAAAATACATTGAAACCATTCAGTTGACCACTTGATGTTATTTCAGTCCCTCCATGTTGAATCCTGAACGGTAAAACTTAACACAACTCTTTTTTGCTTGACTTATCTTCCAGCTCCTGCATATATACAAGCTACACACTGTAACGCGAGACTCATCCATTCGTCTTAGTAATTTATCTCATTTCCTTTGGAATGGTGTCCCTCAGTGGCTCAGAGAAAGTGGAGCGGTTGTTTTAATAGATTTGAGTTTTATCTGCCTCTCTATTTGCAGCAGGGCATAATAATAATAAATTATGATACTAATAAGTAGGTTGTGCAGAATGGACTACAGTGGTACCACTTCCCTCCCCCTCCAAAAAAGTAATTTATGGGTACATTCTTGTGACTTTAGGGGTGTAATAAATTATCAGGGTTCGTTTTTCCATCCAATTTGAGGCAGTGCAGCTGTGTTTTGCAAGCAATAAACTCTCATGTTGTATTTCTTAGCTAAGCACTGAAAAACACAGTGTGATTTTTTTTTTTTTCCTCCCTTCCCAATTATTGTTGCAACGCCTGGTAGCTTCTCTGTAGTTAGGGGTTTGCCAGTGGTTCTATTATAAGCCTCAATTTTCAGGGACCTCTAACTTTGCTCTTTTAAATTATAGAGGACTAGAACTCAGTGTACGTCTCTGTCAATCTATGTCTTTTTTAACTACAAGAAAACATTTTAAGGCCTCCAAAACTCCCAAATTGAAGCCACATATGGAAGTCAGATCTGTGGATGAACGTATCTAGTAATGCTTGGATGCCTCTTAAGCTCCTGGAAAAGCCCATGAGTGCCTCTATCTTAGACATGTCTCGGGGCACTATTTGATTCTTAATCTATTTCATTTTTGGCTCAAGGGGCAAGGGCAGTGCCAAATTTCTGTCGCTTTGCAGCTGAAAAGTTTGAAACTCAAATAAGACTCGACCATTTGCAGAAGCTCCCTCAAAGCGAGGGAGCTCTGTGCAGCCAGGACCTAGTGGTTCAGGGTGTTAAAAACACAGAAGGTGTCAAGGAAGCACCAACTTTTGCAAATTTGGGGACTAGGCAGCTATATCTATCAGAATCCCATCATAGGGCCTTGGAGTTCAAGGAGAGTTTAATGTGGACCTGAGTTCCGATCCCAATCCATTCCTGTCTGCATTCACCCTGATGCAAGCAAGGGTCAGACAAGGCTGGGAAGAAGGTACAGCAAGAATGCCAGAATTACATTGTCAGCTGTGGAGACCTGTGCAGAGGAGTACAGTACCTGGTTAGCTCTGCCAGCATTGCTGCATTCCTTCCCCTCTGCCAAATTTCACTGAATTTTAGAAAAGCCACTGATTATTTATTTCCATAAGGATTTTGCACAAATACAAATAGGGACCTTTCATTTTGTGCAGGCACCACTCTGCAAGAGGGGACCCAGCACCTTGTAGCACAAGCAAGTGAGCATTGCCCTGGCTTTCAAGAGTGCCCTGATGGGAGCATCATGCCAGGAAGGGAGCAGCCCGTGTCCCCTTCGTGCCACTGCTGTCACATCAGACCTCGGCAGCCACATTAGGCTAATGCTCCCGCTCATCCAGCCTCCTACGTGATCATCAATTAGGCTGTGAAGTCAGCCCCTTAATATTATGTTAACATAGTTCAGTATATTAAATGCAAAACAAGTCATAATTTTTAAAGGTACCTCAGCTTACTGAGTTTAAATGAAGGCAGCAGTAGGACTATCACAGCCATATGCAAATCACCTGCACTTTAAAGCTAACAATAGATTTTGCTTTATTGTTTTGGCATTTAACGAGTGGGAAAATAATAAATTAAGCCACATGGGGAATCCCTGGTGCTTTTACAAACTGAAGCAGTGCCTATTTGGAGAGAGAACATTCCCCATTTTTCTCGCTCACTGAATTTCTCTTATCCCAACCCCTTATTAAAGCTTATAGGGCAAAAATCTCCTATTCTTCCATTGTTTCTTGGTCTGCATTCTGCTCTTGCTGCCTTCCTATAGCTGCCTCTTGGAGAGATCTCTGCAGACAGGGAGCAGAACAGGAGGAGAGACTGGTGAGGCCATAGGGAGCCAGAAGAACAGGGTTATAGCTTTAGGATGGCTATAGGAGCTATTACATCACAGGCAGCTTTTTTGTACCTATTGTGATAGGTAACAGCTAGCAGCTACCAGTATAAGATCTATGGATAGGGGCAGTTAGACTAGGGCTTAGTCAGCAACAAGAAGGGCCCATGAAAATAACAAAATATCCATAAAAATTATCAGTGAAAATAGGGCCTCTGCATCTGCCTGTTGAGCCCTGGTGCCAGGGACCATCCATGGGAAGCATCAACTAGACATATCTCTACATCTGCTTTCCCCTAGAAGCATGGGGAAATCAGCAACATGAAAGGATGCTGTAGAAGTTATAAACAAAGGTAAAACAGCCAGCCTAAAGGTAACATGACACTAGTGGCATTAACTAGCAACAGAAAAATACCAGGGAGAATGGGAATTTAAACAAGACAGGCAACAGGAATGGAGAGATAATACCTTGAATGGAAACCAGCAAAGCTCAGCTGAGTTCTGAACCCACCTAGGGATAATTCATTGGCTCCCACCTTGTGGCTCTGCACAATTTTTATAAAAGCCCCTGCAGTCTTAGCACGCACATCTGCTTTCCACCACATCTCCTGTTCCTCCTATTCAATATATTGTCTGTTGTCTTCAACATCTGCACTTATGTACCCGCCACATGGGAAAAATATGTAGAGAAGGTTTGTGCAGCACTCTGAATACATAAAGTGCTGCATAAGTGCTAAGGATTATGGCTATTTTCATAACAAGTTTCCACCATTACCTGGTTTGAAGTCAGGGGTGGCTGAACCAAACAAGCAGAACACACACAAAGGCCCAATTAGCTTCATAGCTGCAAAGCCCTTGCAAACATTAATGCACCCATCAATATAAAACTAAGATAAATATTAGTCTCTGCTGCTGGCTCAAATCAGCACATAACCAGTCTGACACTAAGACTTATATCCACCCTCTAGAACATTTATCCCCATTGCCCAAAGAGAAAACCAAACCACAAAGTGCCTCTACTAGCAGTCCAGGTCTCACAGCCCTAGGGCCTCTCTTTGGAAAACCTGATCCCAACCAGCCCATCCCAGGCTGGGATCCAGGAGAAACTGGACTCAGTCCCCCAAGTGATGTGTTTTATTAATCTGCTACAAAATCCAGATGCTGCTCAAAACAAAGTCTAAAAATGACACAGAAATACACATTGAAGAGCTAAACACCAAAATAAGTGTTTGATTCTGTCATAGATGTGCAGATACACAACAGCAAGCTGGCTTTAGAAGGAGCTTTTCAGATGACTTGAATGTCTCCCAAAAAAGGATTAAAATACAGATTCCCCCTATTATTTTTCAATAATACAAGCACAGCACAGAACAGCTCACTAGTGCCACAAACTAGTTTTTCATTTCTGTTTTTTGTTTCATGCTTCAATATCTTCTTCCAGCTGCTCATGTCTCCTTTTCCTTCTCCTCACTTTGATCTATTAGTTTTCCCCAGAAATGGGGTTTATAAATCATTGTAATGCAGCCCTGGGAAAGACGGTGCTTAGTGCAGGGAGAAATACATTGCAGCTAACAGCCACGGCAGGGAGGAAAACTCTCACCTCGTAGCAGGGCTTTGGCGACAGGTTACTGATGGCGCTGGGTTATTTTATGTCTGCATTCGTGCCATCAGGGGCAAGGCCGCAGGGAGTGCTTCCTGGACCCCCTTTGCAATATTTCAAGCTTTCTTCTGCAGGCAAAAACAAATGCTCTGGGGCTCACAAGGGAAGGGGGAAGGAAAAATTGCCCACAGAAGGGGAGGGAAGGCAGGGCAGGCAGGGATGGATCACTTAGTTCCCGCTTTTGCAAGATTGCATCTTTTTAAAAAGCAATGTTTGTCTCTAGCGCATCTTGGAAAGATGCAAATTTTATGCAAGGACAATCTATTCATAGAAGCCATAGGATCCAGTTCTCCTATGGCATTTCAATCACTTCTTAACCAAAGCTTTCGTATTTCCAGCTTCAACTTCAGCAACTTTGCTGCCGAAGGCCCATGGTCACCACTGACCTGTGGCAAAGCAGCAACATGAGGTCAGGATGCATGGGAGGAGACCCACCACCAAACCTGGGCTCCTGTCTAACGATCCCCCTCCAACTTCATCCCAGTTTGGCTCCTGTGAGAGTAGACGCAGTTGCCCTGTCTAAAAAGGTCTTTTGGCCTCTGTATTTGAACTCTAAGGGTTGAGCTCCATTTTCTAGGCAGGCTGTTGGAAGCAAAGCAACATAAAACAAAACTAGGAGACCTGCAAAGCCAGACATAGTGAGCAAGCCCTAAGCAGTCCTTGCAGGACAAGTTAGCAGAGGGGCCACAGCAACATTTTGGCACCAGGCTGCAGTCTGCAAGGGTCCCACCAGCAAGAGTGGGTCCCCTGGCCTCCCTCCCACAACCCAACATCAGCTCTGAACGCAGAAACCCCAACACAAGCTCTAGCAGATTAGACCTGGCTCTGTCAGCAGTTGTTTAGGAACTAAGCACTTGCCATAGGGTCTGGGATAGAGAGAGGAACCTATTTCCAGCCCTGTTTAATTAGGGAAGGAATTCCTGTAGCCCCCCTGCAAGCAGCAATCTCCCCCTCAGACCCTTTCAAGCTCTTGCTGTGTTTTTAGGATCACCAGCTCCTAATAGGACCACCCCAGGCAGGCACACCATGTTTTAGGTTGGAAAGCACACAAAAGAGACAGCATGCTGGAATCACACCTATATCTTTAACAAAGCATTACCCCCTCCTCACCCCCTTCCCCATAATTGCCTTGTTATTGTCATTGGTGCCATTGCTCATTGGCTCGGCCCTAGAGAGGCCCAAGGGAGCAGTTCTGCCTTAGCTAAACCAATATCTCTTGCAATAACCCCCTGCAGTTTCCCCTTTGCTAGCCTGTGTTGAATAAATCCTCCATCTCTGTTTGCTGAATGATCATAAATGTATGATTGAAGTTTCAGATTTATGGCTTCTTCTGCACTGAGGAGCCACTCCAGTAATGCCAGCGCCTGTTCACTGACTGCTTTGGACAGGATCTACATAGAGGGAGATTTGTAAGAGCAGAAGTAGCAATGCAGGAGGAGAGCGTAGCATTTTCCACAGGTGCAACACACACATGCTAGCGCGTGTCGGGATTTAATTTGCACACACTTACTTCACCTACAAGCCTCACCACGATTCACAAACACCCAGCAAGGCAGGCAGGACGCACCAGCAAATCTGCCTTTAGAAACCACGCAAGGGCCCCACAAGGCTCAGTTGCCTAGTAAAGGAGGATCTTAGCTAAAGATTGAACACAATTTGTTGGAAACTACCTTAAAGCAGTTGCTGGAAGGTTGTATGCTGAAGCAGTCCTTAGCGTTGTCTTCATTCTTTAAATACTTTGAGTTCCCCCCAGATTGTCTTAATGCAATCCTATGGGTACCAGGATTGGGCTTTGAGGAGCCAAGAGAAACCCTCTTGCTCCTGCAGGAGTGGAGAATGTCCCAGCTGCTCCCTCTGACCAAAGCCCCAGCATCCAAAAGGGCATCACACTTTGCAAAGAAACCACCATCCAAGCATTGCAGCTTCCCCTTGGAGGCAACAGGCCTGAGGAGCAGAACAGGACACTCGGATGCACATGCTGTCAACTCCAAGCCAGGGCTGGTTGTCATCTGCCTCCCTGCTGCCTTGGCCAGGATGTCCAACGCCTCCTTTGGCCCTCAGCCCTGTCCCCACAGCACAGGGTGGGACATGTCAGGGGCAGCAGAAATCCACAGTTTCTTCACCTGCAGCACTGCTGACCTGAGAAAGCTTCCCAAATGCATCCACAACCTCAGGGCCACAACAGGTTTGCTCTTCACTGATTCGCAGCCATTTGTGCTCATTCACTTCTCAATAGAAACCTATAAAACTCTTAAAGTATGATACAGTCCTAAATTAAATGCGTTTTAACACCCCTATATAACAAGGGAGTGTTTGCTCTTTTAAATGAATGCGTGGAGATGAGAAGGAGACCTTTCCTAGAAAATTTATTTCACTTTCTTTGGAGGCAGAAATCCTCATCTCTTTCCACCTTTTTGAGAGCGAAGATTGCATGTTATAATGAGGATTTTGTAATAACGAGAGCATTGTGTGTTAGACCAGCTACCAAGTGAACAACAGAAGAGAAAAGACGACTTCTGTGAACAGCAGCGTTTGTGATGTATGGTAATATTTTTCCTTAGTGCATTACAAACAAAAAAAGCAAGATAAAAATATCCTCCATTTTCTCCCTAATTTGTAGTTTTCTGGTGTTAGCAAGGCTTATAAGACACATGCTCCCAATTAGCTGCTCCTCTTAATTTAAATGCTTCATAAATTATCTCCTGCGCTTGTGGATTATCACTTCATAATGCGAGTTAGCATTTAAATAAATAGCTGCGATGTAGGAAATTAGAGAGGTTTACAGTCTGAAGCAGCAGCATAATGAAGGAAAATACCACAGCAGCTGAACAGGGGTTGGGAGAGATATGATGAGACAGATTTTTTCCTTTACCTTTTAGCAGCCAAATTTGGACTGCAGCAGGGAAAATATGGGTCAGAACTCCAGCAGAGCAGGCTCCTTTTGTAACAGCTGAGTATGAAGGGAACATAGAGAATTCTTAAGCACATAAAACATCTGATTTAGCAAATATGATGCAATTATGAAGAGACCTTTCAGAGCCTACTTGTGCCAGTCTCAAGAGTAGCCCCTCTGAAAAAAATTGGGCTACTCTTGTGAGTCACCCAAGTGCTATTTGGCCCCTCATGTTTTAGCTCTTCAAAAGATATAAGAGTAAGAGAAGCAGTAGAATAGAGCAGAGATGAGATTTTAGAGAAACCATTTGATGGGGAAAGAAGGAAGGGAGTCAGGTGTAGGATTAAAGAGAATTTTGTAAAAAAAAAGTCAGAGATAACGAGCATTAATTTGTAACCCAAATACCTCTTGCCATGTTTTCAACATCATTAATAAGACCAGCCCAAAGGCAATGATAGCTCTTTTAAAAATAGGCAGCAACATCCCAGTGCTACTTCAACCCAGTTTCACAATTATTGTCATAAATGTAGAAAATTAGGAAGGCAAAGCAGGACAGGAAAAAAACCTCATGACAACTCCTTGGGGGCCTAAGGCTCTCATCAGCATTTGCTGGTCTTGTCTTTGGTGTCACTGCATTTTTTTCCTCCACAAGATAAATTTTCAGCAAGTTCCTGACAGTGGCCGATCTCCCTCGACTCCCATTGACTTGTCTGGGAGCTGACGACGTTCGGGTGCTCGTGGGCTCAGAACCGTCTGTGCCCGCGTCTCAGACAGCCCCAGGTTGAGCACTGCAGCTCTCAGGGATGTTCAGCTATTACAGCTCCCTGCTCACTTGCGCAGAAAAGTCCCAAAGTGTCAAAATCTTAGATTTTTTTTCCTCAAAAAACACACAAAAACCATAGAAGTCTTGACAGCCTTGACCAAAGTCCAGCCTTAGGCAGGAGTAAAGTTATTAGGTACATGATTTCCCAGAGAAATAGTCTGACACATTAGGATTTCACAGTAACTGGCTTTAAGTGTAATGGGCAAGGTGTGATTTTGCTCACTAGATTTTTGCAGTTATATTTTAGCATGTTGAATACATTTTGCTGTAGGACAGAGCAAATGATTTGGGCAGATTCTTGCAGTAGCACAAGACCCTCTGTGCTTAATAGGAGCCCTGTCTGGCTGACAGCACAATTTGGGTCTTCACTGTAGTTAATATACTTTAAGAGCGGTGGTCAAATTGTCTCATCATTTACATCCATACAACCTGCTAATCCCAGGAGAACTGCAGAGCTGAAGCTCAAGACAACCTGTAACTAACTCAATTTTCTGTTTGCTTAGCAGGTTTCAGCTAATTTTAATTGCAAGTTGCCCTGGAATACTCATGGTTAGAGGTGCAGCTCTTCCTCAGTCAATAGGACTGAACACAGGCTGAAGCTAGGCTGTATGGAGATTTCCATCTGGACTTCTCAGGATGCTTTGATGGAGCCTATAGGTATTGAGAGCAAAAAAGGGACTCATCTCACTCCAACCACCATCTGAAATGGTAGAAGAGCTCTTCCTCCATGCACTTTCCAGTCAGTGTAACAAGGCTGTGTGGGCCAAACTGTCCCCTGCTCACCACTTTGCAATGATGTTGCTCTATTTGTGACATATTTGCATCCCCACTGCCATCACTTTGTGTCTTCAGCAGCAAGCAGTGGGTTGGCACAAGCACCACTGGTTTCTTCCAAGCTTAGAGCCCATTTAGCCTGTTGTGCTGGGGTAGGAGCGCACAGGCTCCAACTGGTCCCTCCTTGTTACAAAGGCTCTTCAGCATTTACACTGCATTTTTTTCTAGATGTGAAGACGCTGAAGGCAGGAGATAGAACTGGAAACCCAGGCACCAGATCCCTTCAGAAGTGGTGCCACTTTTTACAAAATCACCTTTTATTCTAAGAGGGCATTTTAAATAATAAAACTGGAAGCTGCTGCATATATCTTTCCAACTGATCTACTAATCATATTTCTTCAAATTTTATATCCCTGACCCTTGTAAAGGGATTGCAAGGAAGGCGTTTTTTAAGCTGCATTTTAATAAGTCAATATGAAAGCTCAAAATTATTTAAAGCTTCTTAAATAGGATTATATTTGATTTCTTACGGGAATAGCGGGGGATAGTCTAGTAAAGACATTCTGTCCTGCTGAGGTTTTATTACATTAAAGAAACAGCATCCTTTTTTAACAGCAGAAACTTTTATCTATTCTCTAATGAAAATAGAGATTATTCTGTACATGAGGTGGCTGAAGTTGATAAGTTCCCATATCTGCAACTGGAGATTAAAGTTTCTCCTTGAATGAAAACCAAGAGATTCTTAAGGCAGAGAAGGACTCAGATTGAACAGGCTGTCTGCTGGTCTGCGGTATTGAACCATCTGTTCAAGGAGGTGCTACCAGTGCATTGATTTCAGGCAAATTCTACTATGAAATGACAGGGAGGTCTCAAGGCAACCAGCAGAACTGCGTATAGGGATTGAATTTGGTCCTAAAAATCTGAGTTCTAGAAGACAGAAGGTTATAACTAGAGGTCCCTTCCAAACTCAACCGTTCTGTGACTGTGTAACTGATGGACTAGGAGGGAAGCAATTTTTTACATCCTGTCCCATCTCTATGTCTTTTTGGGCATGTTTTCTCACAGTCAGCAAACAGCCCAAACTGCCCACAGCTGAACACCTCCATAGAAGCCAACAGGATCTGAGGAAAAGCATTCCTGAGCAGAACAAGACTTCAGGGTTTACACTATAGCAAATACGCCCGAGGCTCTGGTTCCTTGGGAAATATCAGCCTGACTACACCCTTTCCATCCACTCTCAGAAGGCTGCAATTCTCCACGGGCCATCAAAAACATGGATGGTAAAAACTCCTGTTGCAATATCCTGCCCACATTCTCTCCAGAGCTCCCAAAACCCAGTGCCATCTTGGAGACAGAATTATTCCATCATTTTTTTTCCATCCAGTTCTATCTAGAAAGTCAGGAGCAGATTTAATATAAGAGATAATTTTCAGTATTTCCATCTCAATTACATTCAAAACCCTCAGTGAGCCTCAGCCTTTGGGGCTGCACCTGGGCTGCTCGTTTAGAGCTTTGAGACAGTCAGCAGAATCAGCAGAAATAGCAAAACTGGGCACAGAGATGGGGATTTCTCAAAGCTGAAGAAATTCATATCAACAGAGACACTGCTGAAGAGCTCAGGTCCAGCAGGTGCCCCAGAGACCCCCAAATTATAGGATGCCACACATCAAGCAAAGCAAATGTGGGATCTGATTCCCTAGCAAAGACTAATTCCCCCTCCCTCAAGACCATTTTCTGATATCAAAAATAAGCAGTCTTGTTACGGAGAAAGCCAGTTTTAATATTTGTGATACTGTACTGCTGAAGTTGCCCAACTAAGTGTTATATTCTGTCTCAAACAATGATTAATACTTGGATTTCCAGAATTTCAGCACAAAGCTGTTTTTCAAGGGAAATGTAGAAGCCGAATCTGCCCATAAAGACAAATTAAAGTACAGTTTAAGCAAATACTTTCATAACTGCCTGGCCCTTTAAAACCAAAACACTAGAGTTCATTTGCATTTAGATCTCTTTGGCTCCCTCTTTTCATCTAAAGACAAATCCTCACAAAGGCTGCTTAATTAGACCAAATTAGATTTCCACCTAGTGGCTTGTCATTCATTAGAAAACGCTGTTCTTTTTTTCTGTTTTGGTAATTATAGGCTGGTCTCGCCATGTTCACTTCAGACTCCAAGTCTGACTAGCATCCGTGATTTTTGCAGATGAGAGGAAAAATATTCAGCCGCATCAGGTCTGTCCATTTTACAAGTTGGATAAAGACCATCACTGGAGTCTTTTATGTAGTAGGGTATACTCTTAAGTCTTTAATGATTGATTGTAATAGCATATTTCCTGGTAATTTTCAGGACTAAACACTAAGTACCAGCAGTTCCCGCACGACACTTCTGCAGCCAACAGTGGATGCCTTTTTTGGGGTGCAGGCTCCTGTCTCAGGAACCCTTAGTTATCAATCCAGCAGCATTGTCCCCAGCCCAGGCCTGCCACACTGGGTGCTGCCAAGTAATGTAAGAGATGGAAAGGTGCCACTGGTGATGGAGAAGGTGGAAGAAGCCCCTGGTTTTGCAAGTGCCACCTGCAGCCCAGGCGCCACGCTGGTGTCTTACAGGGCAGGGGAAACATCTGTCCCACTACCCTCACACTTAAAACGTGTTTTTTAGAGGGGAAAGACTTTCAGATTTGGACCTGCAGCTTGAGGCTTCCCACCTCACCTGGAAAAGTCCGATTAACCCAGGCTGTACATGGAGGCATATTCTGGGTCAGTAGTCATCTGGAATATTTGTAGTGATGGGAGTTAAGTCACTGCAAGATTCCCAAGCTTTACCTTTCCTGAGTCTGAGGACAGCTTTTTACCCAAGTATCAGCCTTGTCTCCAAGAGACTTAGACCAACCACGGGAGGGAAACGATTTTGGTCATAGTCCATTGAGGATATCTCATACCATGCCAACACGCTCACAGACACTGCAGGTCCGGAACATCCTTTCCCAAGGGTTGGCCATCCCAGCAGACAGTTTCACACCAGCATGGGAGACCATAACCTGGCTCTTCAGGCTGAACGCAGTGTGCCAAGCAGCAGTTCGTTCCTTCACCAGTCCAAGCTCTGTCCCCTTTGCTCTCCTGCATGGGCACATTCACCCTGCCTCAGTTTCCCTAGCTCTTACAGCAGGATTATTGCTCAGTGGCATGTTCTGCAGTTTAATAAATCAGGGCCAAATCATGCAGCCCTTCATGAAGCAAAATTTCTTTGACTTTGACCTTTTATGTTTATGAAGATATCTTCCAAGATAAGCGCCAACCTATTAATAATATTCTTGGGAGTGGAAGTTGAAGCACTTGACTGTGCACAGCCAAGCAGCAAGCACTTACAAATCTAGATTTTCACCTGTGTTTTTATAACAATGTTCTTGTTTTCCCAGGCATTTTCATGTGAGGACAAATAAGTTTTCCCCTCCTTCCACCTTTAAAAAAAATCTGATCAAATTTGCCTTTTTCAAAATACTGAACATTCCCTTTCCCATCTACCTAAACCTGATGTTGAGTTACTGTCCCCCAGAGGCTTTCAGTAGCTCAGTTCTGATGTATCCCTGCACTTTGTAGCTCACTGCCTTCTTAGAGTATAATCAAACATCAAGCTAAGTAGCAAATAAATCTCCCGATCTCATAAGCTGCACAGCAAGATCATGTAAATGCAAATGAAGGGCTTGATTTCAAGCTGTCGCGGGGGGAAGGAGGGAAAAATGCTGGGCCCTGTCACCGCCATCACTTCACTCGGCAAGCGCAGTAAATCTGCAATAATAATAGTAATGGCAGCGTGACGAGAGGCTTTACTGTACAAGGGGGTGTAATGAAAAGTCGAGTGGAAGGTAGGGAAGGAAGCAGGGCCTGGCGGAGCAGAGGCGGCTGCCACAGGCTCCAAGACACAGGGTGGCCCTGGCCGAGTGGCCTCATGAATTTCCCCAGCACCTCCCCCATGGAAAAGCCGCCTCCAACATCAGGATTAAGGCAGCAGGCCTGCCTCTCTCCCCCTGCACACCAGCAGGTCTCTCTCAGGCTTAGTCTTGTTTAGAAGATTAATGCAAGGAGCAAAGAGGCCTAAAATCCCCAGGAAAAGGAGAGAGGCTTGCAACCAAACCTAGAAACCTTCAATTTTTGTACCTCATGACACCTTTGGCTCACACCTGCCTCTTGCAAAAGGAGCCTTTTTCCAAGCCCTCCATTTCCTTTGCAGTTTTTCCAATGCTGTTAGACACAGAGGGCTCCCATCCAGGGCCATAACCAAAGACTGGAGAACTTGATACACCCAATTTCATCCTTCAGCCAGCTGGGCCGTTCACACCAACAAAACACCCCATCGCTGCAGCATAGCGCCATCTGAGCAGAGGACAGGCACACTCAGGTCACAAGTGGGAACTACCCTGCTGGAGGGTGCCTTAAATATCCTTAAGGACACTGAGAGCGAAGTCTCAGGCCCCCTCTGGCTCCCAGCCCTGGTCCCTGCAGGAAGCACTGGGAACACTTCAGGAAAGCTGCTTGAGCCGGTGTTTCCGAGCGGGCTGTACAAACAATGTTTAAGATGCTGATTTTCCCTGCCGAGGTCATAAAGGGAGAAAATTTGCAGAAGGTACCCAGAGAAAATTAGGATCGCCTGGGATGCAGAGAGAGACGGTTTTAATTAGAGCCAAGAGGTGGGAAATAAGGCAGAGAAATGACATCTTAATGAGGTTTAATGAAGTTGTCTGCTGATGGGCACAGCTGTCAGACAGATCTGTATTCCAGCCAAGCAGCTCCGTGACAGCCTAAACCTGAACACGGACAACAGAGCCAGCAGAGGGAAAAGGACCCTGGACATCAACCCAGGTCCCATCTCTTCCTACATGCACAGGGCCTCCAGCACCCACGGACAAACCCAAAGCCACTCCATGAGCACCTCATTAAGCAGCTGATGGGAAAATCCTCCATCTTTGAGAGCACTTAGCAAAATTTCTTCCCCATCTTCCCTCCCAATCCTTTGATTTGTGGGTAGGAAGATCTTGGCAAACAACCAGAATCCTCCAAGTCTGCTGGTTCTCTGCAGTGTCACGGCTGCTCGGCGCATTCAACATATTGGACCAGATTTATTTTTTTTTTTCTTTTAATTAATTATCCAGCACCTCCAGCTTTATTTATTCAGTGCAAAATGACTGTAAAACACTACGAGATCACAAAAGGGAACAGCGGGAGCTCATTTTGCAACACAGTAAATATCCAACTGCATTTACTTAATGGTTCCCTTTTGCCATGCACCTTAAGTCTCTTCATTTCCTCTATTCCACCCGCTGCTGCACTAAGAGGGCTGGAAAGGGCTTTGCCACAGACTTGTTGCAAACCCCTCCCCGCCTCAGCACTTCTTCACAGGCAGCTACGCCATTTCCCCTGCACATCGGCAGCACGTAGCCTAAAAATAGCTGTTGTGCCAGTGCCTGGGAATGCAGCAGGAACAGACCGGCCGCGAGAGCTAGTTTATCATTCCTGCCAAGAGTTCATGCATTTTGAGCGAGCCCCCTCGTGCCCACACAGGGTGTCTGGAGCAGCAGCGGGCAGGACCAGTGCATCTTCAGTCACAGTTTCTTTGCTCATATCTTGCAAAAAAAGAAAAAAAAAAAGCAGCATTTGACCCAGCACAGCAGGAATTAGCACCTCTCCATCCGGAGGAGGTTAACACTGGAGCATAATGATGGTCATGTCCATATCTGTATTCAATGCTTCCTCAGAGAGCAGCACTGAAGTAGGATTTCAGCATTTCCCTTCTCCCCAAAAGACCCATGCCCACGGCTACAAACCCTTCCTATGGAAAACCCTTCCCCAACACCTTTCCTGTGGAAAGCACCTGCTCCCGTTCCTTGTGTCAGGCCTTGGGGTTCACCTGTCACCTTAATCTCCCTGGCCTCCCTCATCAGGATCTCCGCAGACTGCAGGGCTCCTACCCCTGCCCTCCACCACCGCAGCAACGAGGTTTCCAAACATGCATCCTGCGGGACAGCAGCATGGAGATCCAAGAGCAGAGACAAAGGGGTGAAGGGGGGTCACCTAATCCCACAGATATCGTCCACTTGGGAAAACCACAAGCTGGGAAGGAACGATTTTAAATGAAGTAAAAACCTCAGCGCAAGCACCATGCACAGTGCTGGAAAGCCCAGACTCTGCTCCCCTTTTCCCATGTCCATTCCCCAACACTTGACAATTCCTGGGCAGGGGTGGGGATGTGGCAGCATTCAGGGAAGTTAATGACAGTTTTCTAGGAGGACGCACAACTTGGAAAATGGAGCAACCTGAAGGGAAGTTAGGCTGGCTGCAGAAATCCTCCCCTTGCAAGCCTGAGGCAAAGGGGACATTAGCTAAACAAGGTTTAACTCTATGTCATAAGTATAAGTCAGCACCGCCACTTCTAGCAAGGCCAGGTCACTTAATACAGGCACATTGTGTGACAGGCAGCTCTGGAAAAGCTTCAAGCACTGATTATGTCCGAAAAGTGGGATTCGAAGCTGCACCAAGCAGAGCCAAAACCCCTGGTGGTCCTCAGCACCACATAGCAGCCTCCTCTATGCCTCTTTTAGTCCTTTGCCCAAAACAGTAGTCCCAGTTCTGGGTTTGACCCACATTTCCTATCCCCCAAAAGCCCTTGGGAGCCAGGGTGCCATTAGCAACCCAGGCATCAATGGCAACAGCAGGAGCAGCCAACACTTCTGCTACAAGTGTCCCTTTGCAGCGGTGTGAGCTCTTCGTGCAAGGTCTCCACGCTTCCCCGCTAACCTCAGTCTTCTTCGGCAGGCAGAGCTGGGGAGGCCCCGCCGATGCGGCTACGCCCTGCCGGGCCATGATTTTTCATACGGGCTGTACATCCATGGGACAGACGGAGGAGTCCCTGAAGGTATGACACCACCTCGAAAATACGGACATGCAACAGAGTCTAATGCTTAGGAGGAGCCTCTTCTCTTACTTCTCACTAGGCCAGAGGGAAAGAACTCCACACCATTCATCCACTTACAAAAGTATCCCAAAAATTTCTTGGTGACTAGTGACATTTCCTTCTCCTGTGAGCCTTACAGGCTCACACAGAACCCAAAGCATAGAAGGGATGGCGCGTGTGGCCACTTCCCAAACAGGCAGAACTCTCGCTCTGTGCGCTCGGGGAAGACCCCACTGTGAGTGAGACCTGCTGACCAAGCCAGGCTGGAGGACAGGTAAACATCTAGTTCAGATGGGATGTACAAAAGGCACAGGACATGGTGACACTCCACAGTGGAGCCCTGGCAGAGGCCCCACACACCTGCTGTGCAGGTTCAGCACAACCACCTTTCCGAAGAAGCGTTCACCCAAGATGCTTCATCTTTCCCTCTTGTGTCTCCTTCCACCTCCAGCCATCGGCCACTGGCACGCCATGAAGCCCAGGCCTGCTCTACAACGGAAGATGCCCCGGGACTACATTACCATGAACTGCAGCGCTCTCAGGGCCGGTTATGCCACAGCCCACGAATTTAATTTATTCTGCAAAGCCAAGGACATTCGACAAAAAGCAGATGAGGAGAGTCGCTTCAAGAGAGGGCCTCCTAAAGTACCTGCGGACATGACATATGGCATCGTATCACGGTAAGGGGGAAAACTCCTGATCTCTGCATCTCCCTCACCTCCCACTCAGCAGGATCCCCAAAAGAGAAGCACCCTGAGCCTGGGAACACTGCAAACATGCAACATTTCCAGATTGCAGCCAGATGTCAAATAAATAATCAGCTACCTAACTCCTGCCTGCCACAGCACCATTTAATTGGGGTGCTAAGGGCTTGTACCTCCTTAAAAAAAAATACATTCAATGCCAATCCTTTAAAGTAGCATGTTGACTTGTGAGCTAGACTTGCTGCTTCCCAGGGTCATTTATGACAGGAGAAAATGATGCTAAGACAGAACAGCATTTCCACCCAGCCATGCAGCTTGCAATACTCCGATGCAATTAAGGATTGATTCAGGCCCTTCATCCCACTGTCTCTCACCAGTCAACTTTTAACCCCACGTTGGGTTTCTATTTACAATTTCACAAAGCACTGAGCGCATGAGCTGTGCCCAAGGGAGTGCCTGTGCAACAGAGTCTGCAAGGGAAAACATCAGCACCCTGCTCCAACATGTCCCTTCCACTGCCTACCCAGGAGGAATCCAATGCAAACAAGTGCTAAAAGTCTTGAAAAGGGGCTCCAGAGCAGCCCTTCTGCTGCTGCTGCGCAGAGGGTCTTCATGCTCTGTGCAGGTCTAGGCTAGACATTAGGTTTCATTTTAAGAGCTGGATAGTAATCACTACTAGAAAAATAACAGCTACAAATTCTAGAGGAAGGACATGATGAACAACACCGTGTATTTTACATGATAGTAAATGGGCTTTGCATATGCAAATTGAATGGATTTTAAAATGGTATTTAATGACAATTTTCGTAGCAGACATTAACATTAATTGCATCAAAATGAAAATGCAGCATTAGCTTGCTGTTAGCTGCAAATGTCCCAGCTATAAAGCTTTATCTTTATCAGTACCAGCCCTTGCTGATGTGACAGGGCTGCTCTACAAATTGCAGGCAAAAGGGCTTTTATGTTGCAAAAGTATCCCCCAATGTAGACCAAAATCAACATCAATTTTGCTTTATTTCTTCATAAACGGAGGTTAAATGGCTGCCTGTAGGAAGTCTAGGCATGTTTCAAAAGTTTTTAGGAAAATCTGCAGACCTCACAGCAGTAGTAGTAGGAAAGAGCTTTTAATTTAAAGTTATTTGTTGTACAACTTGTCTGGTCTTTAATAGATACCTTTTATGCAGACTGATTGTATTTTTCCCTTTACTTTAAAAGCACGTTAGACAAATCAAATTAGTAGGGTTACCAAGGAGTTGTTACAGCCATTTGGGTAAAAGCAGGGAATTTAACTCACTTTTCACAACTGGCAAGTTAAAGATACCAGCATGGGTAAGGGCTGCCCAGACCCAATCTGACTCCTTTAACAGCTGACCCGTTGCAGAAAGGTCACCGGCACTAGCCACAATCTGACCCATGCTCAGCTCTTGGTGCTAGGACATAGTGCAGAAGCCCCATTTTGCCAACTTTCTAGCCCACGGATGGGCACAGTTGCCCTCAATTTGAATTTGTAGCATCTGCTGAGGCTGTCAGAAACCCTCACAGACAAGAAATGCAAACAGATCCAATATTCCGAGAGGCTAATGCAAGCCACAAGAGATTCCTGAACCTCACAGTCACCATTCAAGTAATGGGGTGGGCTGTTAAACCACGCTGTTAAAAAAAGGCTTAATGGTTTATAAATTTAACTTGCTTCTGCTTGCAAATCTTAAACCCTGCACAACTTACTTGTGCTGCCAAAAGGGAAGGTGCTCTTGATTAAGAAACAAACCAGGCTGGGGACAGAAGAGACAAGAACAGCAGCATAGGGTCCCATTCCATGACTCCAGACACTCACTTGCCTTACATCCACTTTAATAAACATTTCAGAGAAGTTTTTCACTAGCAAAAGAGCCTATGCAGTGTTACCTTACCCAATGCACATCACAAAAGGTGCAGCCCAGGAGGCCAAGGAGCAAAGGTGCCTTTCCAGCATGTCAGTCATCCACAGGGAATGGGGCTCCAGCAGCCCTGCCACATCACATCCCACAGCATCTTCAGCCTGCGCTGAGCTCTGTGAGCCCCTCCCTGTGCCAAACACCAATGCAAAACCTCCAGGGCTGCACCCAGGGCCCTACTGCAGCTCCTTTGTGCCACTGAAATGGCAACTAGGGCCAGCACACAGCCTCCAAACCCGGCCTTCCTTGCCCAGAAAAGCAGTCTAGGGTGTTACCAGACCCAGACAACAGAGCATCTGTCACAGGAAAGTTTTTGAAGTCTTGCAGTTGTCAACAGATAGTGCAGAGCATGAAAAGGTGGCAACGTTTCTCCAGCCACTGGGCTACACCACTAAAGACTTCTGTCTTCTAAACCCACCAAGGTCAGGACTTCTCCCCAGGCTCCCGAGTGCAGGCTATACTTGGATCATCCCAAAGAGAAGCAAAAAGATAGTGCTGGGGTTGCTATTAGTGCCTTATTAATCATGCCCTGGCCTTGCTGCTCCCTCTAGCACAGCAGATCTCCCGTGCCTCTGTTTCCACAGCATCCCCGGCCGCTGCAGGCTGCAAAAAGCAATTCAAAGCCACACTAGACACCAGAGCAAGCCTGAAGCTTTGGGGCCCATTTCCTTTCACAGGATATTTACCTTCAAAGGTCACTGGTGCCCCTCTCTATCCATTCCCCATGGGCATCTTCCAGGGGAAAGCTGCTGCTCTGCTTTTTTTTGCTGATTCCCCCTCATTCCCACCCTCCCTCTTCCACGAGAATGCTTGCTGCAGATCATGTGGCCAGCTTTGTTGTGAGAGTCATAAAAAGGACATTTTTCATCTCTCCTTTTTCCTGCTCATGCTCCCTCTCTCTCGGTATCAGACAGAGATTTATTCCCTCCCTGATGCCTGTGGCATTCTGAGCTGGGAGGGGTCAGCGGAGGCACTGATGGGACGATAATAGATAACACGGTGGTTCCCCAGGGTCTTGTCCAGCTCCACAGCCTATCCATCAGCAGGCAGCGCTCGTGCCAAGGTCAGCGGTAACGAGGATGCGCTGGGGTCCCGGCCGCCCCCATGGGGCATCCTCCAGTCAGGCTCCCCCGATTCATGCTCCGGCGGCTGAACTCCGAGAGCTGCCTTGTGCAAGCCACAACTGGCAAAGGAGAGACCATCCACGCACACAAACGCTGCAGAACAGGCGCTTTGCAGCACCAGCAGGTTCAGCTTGGCCCACCCCAGCCCTCAGCCCTGGCGCAAACAGCTCTGCGGATTTTCTTTCAAGGCAAATCAGTCCTTAGCAACCCCTCCTACAGGAGCTAAGCCCATCCAGGTAGGCACTTTGTGCACAACATGTCACGTGCTGCAAGATATTTGCAGATTAAGGTTACTGCTGCCCTGGAACTCAGTGCCTGTCTCTTCCCAGGTCCTTTCATTTTAAAAACCCCACACAGTGCATTCAGCCTCCTCCTCTTCTGCCTAACAACCTTGTTCTATAAAAGAGAGGATTCCATGCACTGAGTGGGCAGATTTTTTTTTGATACTCGAAATCTGAAGTGGCAGGGGTTCTGCAAACACCTCCAGTATCTTTCTTGGCTCTCAATAGAGCTTGGTACTCAGGCATGACTGAAAGTCTCAGTAGATGTCCAGGTTCATAATTAGCCTCCTAATCACCCTTTCTGATAGCAGATTTCTGCGTGCTGAAAGTAGCAGGCACTAAATGGTAATTTGGGGAACTTAAATATAGAGGTGCTGACTACATCTATAATACAGATTATGTTGATTTGCACAAGGTCTCACAGTGAGTTTGCAGTAAACACACACACCTCACCAGGGCACAACCCGCAGCACAAGCACAAGTGTTTTTTCCCAGGCAGCTAACAGCAGATATTATGGCAATGTAGAACACATCCTTGAACATAGGTTCCTCACCACAGCTTTTAGAGCAAAGCTCTTATTTTCCTCTCATTCACTAAAGCAAGTTTTCTAATTGCTCCTTCTGCATGCTACAACATGTTCATGGACACGAGGAGCTGCACACACCTGCTGTTTGCTCCCACCCAACACTTCCAGCTCCTCCAAACGCTGCGTGGCCATAACCCTGCCTCAGACACATTGCCATCCTCTTGGCAGTTGGCCTGTAGGTTGGGCTGACCTTGGGCATGCTGGCAGGATTTCCCTGGCACTCTGTCATCCATGCAGTTCCTGCCAGGTCCCCCTACCGTGTGCCTTCACTTCAGCCATCCCTTACCTGAATTTCATATCCTACTTTCTTTCTAACTTCACCACCTTCTACCAATCCACCTCCCATTCTCAAAAAGTGATCTTAATATTTTGGCAGATGCTTCATGGCATCACCATGGCAAACTCACCCTTCTAAGTATTGAGCACTGTCATCTCCCAACTTCAAACTGGTACAACTGGCCAAAGGGATCAGTTACCCAGTATCTCCCCCTTGTCTTCATATCATCTGTAATTGTCCTGAAGCTCAGTCAACATCTGAAGCATTAAAGACCACTGAGACAACTGGTATATTAGCTATTTCTTCAGCTTCTGGCTTTACCAAGTCACTGCTTCCTTCCTACCTTTCATTTTGCCTGAAGTGAGAGCTCAATACCCACACTCCTACTTTCCAAGTGTCATTTCCATCTAAAGTGTCCACAACATCTGCAAATAGTTAGTGCAAAGTTTAGGAAGCTACCTAAATGCTCCCTTGACTCTTCCAGCCTCTACAGCACAGATGAAAGTGCCCTAGCAAGTTTGAGACACTTGCAGAACATTTAACATCATCAGTATATGTCTCTGAAGAAAATACAAATAACTATAAAATGACCGCAAAGGTAAGTCAAAGAAACAATACTGAAGAGCAGAGGGTATTCATGGAAAAACTCCCCACTTCATGTAATTAAGTGCACTGGAAAGTTTATTAGTTCTGGTTAAGCATAGATATTTACTGCAGTTGTAAGTTTTTGTTTTTTTTTTTTTTTTTTTTTTTTTTTTTTTTTTTTGTTTTTTTTTCCTCCTCTCTCTCAACTTTCTCGCTGTGAGATTAAGAGGAAGTAAACTGCCAAATCATGGTTTGGCAGAAGGTTCAAATCCTGCATGCCAGCCTCAAGGGCAGCCCCAGACCTGGGAACAGGAGTGTGCTGAAACTGCTTCTTTTATTTAGATCCCTTATTACCATCTGCATAACTCTGAGCAGAAAGAAAAAGGAAAGTTTCCCCCCACACACACACTATCACTGTTTTACATGGACTTTATATCTGGTGAGCAGAACTGGATGAAAGTGACTACCAACGATCTCAAACCACTTCTCACAAGTAGTGGTTTCGTCCCCACCTCCCCCATAAACATCTGCTTTTTCAGTCAGTACGATAAAAAACAGGATCAGAGGAGAACAGCCCCAGAAGCCTTTCTGTGAAAGCAAAGCTTTGCAGCCCTCATTGACATCTTTTCAAGCAAAGTAATATTCCCACCCAGACAGAGAGAAAGCAGCATGAACTTGAGGTCAGGGCAAAGAGCAGCCTGTCCTTTGATTCAGTTTGCTGCACATTTTCTTTTCCATGCAATGAGCAGAGCACTCTCCCATCAGGAATTTTTGCATTTAGCACAGAAGCTGCTCGGGCTCAGCCCTGGAGTGAGATCCCCAGGCTGGGATGGCTCTGTCTTATGTTCACAACCTTCCTGTGTTTGAGTGTCAGAGGGGGGTTCCCAAACAGTAAAGAAATGTGTTGAACACAAGTCTAAATAATCCACAATCAAGTCAGATAAATGTCTTCACAAACCCTACAAAATATCAGTGCTAATACACAGATTTCAGTTTGTGAAGCTGTTTCTTTAATGGACAAGAACTGGCCAACTGTCTTCGCTCCATGTGTTTCCACATGTGCATTTAGGATTGTTGCAGGTATACACCTCGTGCATAGCTTGGAAGGGAATAGTAAAGCAAATTGGTGCTCTTGTAGCCATGTGTACTCCTAAGCACAGCTATGAGCATCGGATAAATCTTTTAAAGTGTGTTTACAATGGATTTTATTCTTTTTACTGTTCTATACATACGAGTCCTCTGAGCAAAATAACAGATCCTCTGACACTTAGAAGAAGCCACTGCCTCATTGGCTGCCCACAGTAATTTATATTGTTATTTCCTCATCCAAATTACAAGGCTTGTATAGGAGCTTCAGAAATTCAGGATAATCAGGGCTTCAACAGCACAGACCCTGCAGTTGCCAAACACGCAAAAGACCCACTGTTTCGATTGGGAATTTTTCCAGCACAAGAAGTGCAAAAAAAATTGGTCCCAGAGTGTTTCCCACCAATTTTTCTCTTGTTATTTTCTTCAGTGGTTAATGGAAAGTGAGGACAAGTGGAAATCATTTAAAAATGATCTTTCAGGCCTCTCCATGGGTTTATTGCCACAGCCTATTTAGAGTACCATAAAGCTGTAAGGGGCCTATAACTTTCCTGTGCAGCCCACAAGCTTCTTAGGAAGATGAAGAGCCTTTGCATTTGTGCCCTGCTCCTTTCCCCACCTCTCCCTATGACACACGTGCACACAGGGACTCCTGGGGCTGCTAATTGAATTCACTCCAGCCAAAACATTAACCAATTGTAAGTGACCTTTTATACAGATTTCAAAGTCAAGAATTCACTGCTACCTCTACATCCCTCCTCTGCCTTTCGCTCTTATGCGAAACCCACAAACAATTAAAAGAAATAACAAAGAGCCCAGCCACTCTCTTTCCTAATTAGCTTCAGGAGGCAACGTTTGTGAGGGCAGCTAAGTGCTCCAATTACCTCGGCCCTCCTCACTGGCCTTGTTAGAGCAGACAGGTCCGCTAGCCAAAAGGGAACAATTAAGGGCAAGCAGAGCCAGGCGCTTTGCAGGGGGATGCCGGGACCACGCGGGCTCTCGCGCCAGGGCCGGAGCTGCAGTCATGCCCCACATTCCTGCTGGGCTACACAGAGACAAATTAAGAGTAGATAGATTGCTCCAGTCCACCCATAACAAGGGAGGAAGGGACACAGCATAGAGGTACAAGGGAGCTGTAATCAGAGTTTTCCTGCGCTGTAAACCCCCTTCCAGGACAGAGGTACCTGAACCTTAAGGTCCCACTGCTGCGTGTGCTGGCAGCTCCCCCGAGCAGCATCGCAGCACCCCCAGCTCACACTGGCTTTGCTGAAGAGGGTCTGCACCAAGGAGTTGCATGCACCAGAGATGCTGGAGAACAAGCAGGAAACACCCCCCGCTCTGTTGCCAGAACTAATTGCTTCAAACGAAGCCATCATCATTAGGCACACGCAAAGGAAGATCACTGGACACGGGCAGTTTTACTGTGGGACAAATCCATCCCATCACAAAGCAAATCCACAAGAACATAACAACACTGGGGCCTTGGAGGGCTGGCTGCTCCGTGGGCTTGAAGAGCCCATAGGAAGACTCTGGCAGTTCCACAGATCATTTTAGGCTAAGGGAAGCAAGCATGGACTAAAACCCAAAAGAAAAATCCCTGAAACCTCATTTACCTTTCGAGCACAGGATTAAAGTTCCAGGATAGCTGGTGGCATTGTGATACCGTGCAATATCAGCTGTTTAAAAAGTGAGACCATCTATCTATTGCATAAGCACCCAGGCAGTGCCAGATCCTGCTGTCAGTAAAAAGTCAGAGAAATTAGAGAGCTGAACACAGTTCCTAGGAGCAGTTTTTGATGCAGCCCAAACAGCTGCAGAGCCACCAGGGAGCCTGCGCTCTGTGCAAATCTCTGCTCGCCCACTCCAAAGCTCGTCCTAACTAGCGACGGGAGACAACGCTGCAGGAGACACAACACGGCAAGCAGCTCGACCAGAGAAAACCAAGGGTGGACATTTACCCTGAAATATTCACAAGCCAATAGGCTTTTGAATATAGAAAAAAAGAGCAAGCATAAGCCAGCATTTAGCCCTTTAAAAGACAATTAGATTGATCACATCTTTTAAGCCTCTATAAAAGCCCTTCCTGAGCAAAGTTTTTATATGCGCTTCTGCCAAGTAGCTTTTTACTCAACTCATACGTAAACCTTTGAAAATAAGTTTGAGGGGAGACTGACAACCTTGAAACCTCAAGAGCAGCTTGGCATTGACGGGTGCCGCTCTCATGGCTGAGTATTATAGCTAGATTTTAATTTAATTCTAACAAAATAGCTGTCTCCAGTGGAAGAAGCATCAAGAGCTAAATGAGGACCCCTCTTGAGCTGAATCTCGTTGAACAGATCTCAGCACTGTCATTGATTTTCTAGGAAGAAAAAAAATGCCTCTGGCTACTAAACCAAATTAGTAGTCACTGATGACCAATTATTTTGCCCCGCTGTGAACGGAGAGGCGTACTAAAATTCCAGTTTGTCAGACCCAAGGCTCTCTTCTCAAACACCTTTCAACAAGCAGGTACCAAAAGCCCCTCAGATGGTTCTGACGCCTTCCTGTTTTTGGCAAGTTCTCCTTCTCCAAAGTTTTAATGATCTGCTACTATGAGGATGGCCTGCCAGAAAGGGAGCCCATCCACAGTTTATAGACCACTCTTTGGCATGCCGCACAAATCAGAGCTGTCAGAATTTATACACATATACACAAGTGTCAGCCTAATGTTTGCAAATTATAATTACCATTTCCCTTGCATGTCCCTAGTGCCTTCATTTTAGATAAATCCCAGCTCTGAGGTATCAGCTGCAAAGCACTGAAGGCTCACATTGAATAGATTTAACTGGTTTGTAGCTCATTTAAGGCCTACACTGTTTTATTTTAATATTGTTAATACTTTATTATACTTTTTAACATTGTTTTTACAGTAGAATAGCCCATTAGAAGGCTGTGGCTTCTTTTCTAAGAGACTTCTGGCAGAATAGTGTACCATATTTTATAACCAACTTAGCAGGCGCTTGTCATTTCAATTGAATGTAGGTCTAAATCTTGACTCTTGAAAGTAATTTATAGAGGGAGTGTATTAAAGAAGCAGGAACTGTTTCAGGGATAATAGTTGTGAAAATGTGCATAGATATGCTTTAAAATATTTAGGAAGTGTCAGCATTAAAAGTGACTCCAACTATTTGACTATAAAAGGAAGGAGCTGATTATTTTTTCCACAATTATAAATAATTTGTTACAGCCTATCAGAACTTCTTTCCTTTCCCTCTCTGTGGCAGGATGCTTGTGCCAAAACAAGGAGATCTGAGTTCTTCTGAACAAGATGGGTTTTAATCCACAATAAGCGATTGCAGTAGATGCTTCCCCTCAGCATCCACAGACAAGAGAACAGCAAAATCCTCCCAGCTCAGAGCAGAGACATCAGGGCAGTGACAAAAGAAAACAGCAAATAAGCTGTTCACTCCTGTCCTTAGGTAGCACTATTATGAGAAGAGTTTCCCATAGGTCAGCTGTAAAGGAGAAGACCTGGCATAGTGCCAAATGATACTAAAATAAGGCCAAAATTTCCATCCATTCCAGTGGAATGGAATCAGCATTTGTCCCACAAAGAGAAGCTTTCCCACTGAAATTGCTTTGGCTAAAGTTACTGGAACAAACTTACCTGTTATCCCCTCCTGCCTTCCCCACTTTCTCTATAATTCTCTCAAAGGGACCAAGAAAACCCAACTGAAGCATCACTTTCTACAGCCACAGCAGCACCTCAGTGTGTAATTGAGCACACAGGTTATTCCTACTCATTTCAAAGAGGTGGCTCATGCATGTATTATCCCAGGCATGATTCTATACTTTGCTGGATCAGAACTTAAATGTGATTAATCACACAGCAGGGAAGAATCTCCAAAGAGCAGCAGCCCAAATGTGTCCTTTCAAGCATTTACTTACAAGCCAGCTGCAGACTAATCAGTCACCAACTGGCTGGCCCATCAGAGATGGTAAAAGTCACCTCCACAGAGATGTAAGCACACATTCAGCTACCAAAGAATCAATAACCAAACACTCCCCATGGCCTCAGTGCTGTCCTCCTTTCCTCCTTGCTATCTGGGCACACCTGGAAAGCTTTTCTGCAGACAGCAAAGCCCCTGTGCTTCGCAAGCAAACATCCAGCATGGCCGTTCCTACCCACAGCGATGCCAGCACTGGCTGGGGTGTTTTCCACCAGTTTTACTGCCTACGGGGCTAGCAGTGTGATACAAGGTAGAGCCAAGATCCCTCTTGGAGTTATCCCAGGGTGGGCCTGGCTAAGGAAACAAGTTCATATGCACAGCTCTATTTGTGACAAGACTACCAAAATCTACACCATGCAAGGAGACAGAAGACCCAATAAAACACTCTGCATTTGTCAGGGCTGTCCTACAATTTTGGCAAATCCTCTATTTCTTGTAAATAATTTGCCCTCCTCTGACTGCCATGAAACACCAAACAAAGTAAAGGAGTGGGGGGGAAGCAAAGGCAAGGGGTAAGTGGCAGTGTCCCCTTGGGCACCGGGTGTCTCCAGATGACAGTCTGGAGCACAGCTAATTTGTAAGCAAAGCCTTGAAAAGCCCTGCAGCATGTGATCTATGAAACCGGAGGTCTGCGGAAGGATGTCTCCTCCAATATGAATGCCCCCTTGGGGCACAGACTGCTGGATTGCACATCTAGTATCATTAGAAAACACGACCATAGATTAGGCTGTTTTGAAGCCTGTGGCGTGCAATAATTAAGTAATAAAAGTCACGGCAGGGGTGAAGGAACACGAAACAAGAGTTGCTATTTGCATATGCGCTGCTGGCACCCTCTGCCACTGTCAGATATCCTTCGGATTGCTAAAAGCTGGTGGCTCCTGAACCCTGGTGGATTCCTGCTGAAAACCTGGAAGCAGCAGAAGCAGCCCTTGCTGGGGCCCAGTGAGGGGACCCCGCACAGAAACCCACCTGCTGGAGGAGGCCCAGAAGGCCCAGGCACTGGTGTTTCACAGCTGGTCTGGACCGATAGGGAGAATGGAACCTTTCTGGTATAGGAGCACATGCAGTTTGTGCTTCTAGGGGTGTCTGATTCTTGCTCTAGGCAGAGGAAGACTTTCTCATTTCAGGATTTTATCCATGTTGCCATTAATCACATTTCCCATCAGGAGCAAAGAGAGGAAACAGCACAGGGAGGCAGAGAGAGACACCAACCCTGGAAATTGTTACCTTTTTAATGTTTCCTAGGCCTTCCACTCCCTTCTTTGACCTCCTCCAACACAAGTACAAGGAGCTGTGGATGGAGCAGCAGAGAGCAACAACAGTGATTCAGCGAGAAGAAAAGAAAAAGGTGATAACTCAATTTGTGCTTTCCCTTCCCTTGCCCAAGGCAGACAGCACTGCCACCTGGCCCAAGTGCCCACAACAGGTCAGCTCTCGGCTGGTCACAGGGAGACAGCTCAGCTGAGATATCATTTTCCCTGCCTGCAAGAAGGTTGGCAAAGCCTAACTAAAAAATCAGCTGCTTCTGAGCCGAGCCTGTCTCTGGCCAGAACATGTCCAGCTGAGCAATGCTGTGGGAGCAAAAACCAGATGTGCAAATCTGTGTGCACCTGAAAGTGACCTAGAGGTAAAAGGAAACTTTTTTCTTTTATACATAAAAGGTTCCTTTCTAAGGATACACCCAAAAGTTAAGACACCTATTGAGCTATCATTAAGCATCTGTCTAGATTGACACGTCTCTAGTTTCCATGTACCCAGCTAAACATCTTATATCAATAAAAACAGAGGCTCTAATTCTCATTTTCACCCACACCTCTGCTTCGCAACAATCCTAGAAGTCCCTGTCATAATAAGAAATTAAGGCTTCAAATTATCTTTGGCATTTAATGTTATCCTCACTGCAGGAACCCCACAGACATTCCTCAGGAAAGCATCAGCTCTGCTCAGGTTGCTGGTGACAAAGGACAAAACGACAGCACAAACAGCAAGTGTTCAAAGGACCAGGACCAGCCCTGATCTCGGCACAGTGTGGCTGCTGCTGGCACCCAAGCAGTTGTTAGAGGGAAACTGTGCCATTAAACATAGCGCTATTGTAATAACATTTAAAAGCAGCCAACGACAGGTTTATTAGTTAATGGCTCAAAGAAGAGTTGAGCTAATATGGTAATGACCAATTTCAATGAGCTTTCTGCCATCACAAAGTATGCTTTGTAGTTGAAGAGCAAGAATACAGTGTTCTTAATTAGCAGCTATTTTATGAATGCACAAGACGAGGATGTTGTGAAAACGCACCCCTACCTGATCTATTAATGACTGATGCCTTTAATAACTAAGGTCCCTCCATCAACTTCTAAAGCTGCAACCACCAATTACTGAATTAAACAAAGCTACCTCCTAGGCCACAAAGCAAAACAGATCCCTCGGAGTTGCACAAGTTGGCCAAAATATTCACCCACTACCTGCACTGGCTCCTGCTGGGACTATCAGCTACTGCAAGCTGCAATTAGTCAGGAGACCAACCCCATGGATATCTGGACAATTTTCGCCATGGCGGGGGCAGAGGGAAGGACTTCCAGAGCTAGTGGGGGCCCATTGCTTCAGCCTAAACCAGGGCTTCCTATGGGCAGCAAAAACCTCACTGCCGCATGAAACAGACTTGCTGATAGCGGGGGGGGTGCCCATACTTTCCTCATTACTGTTCTAGATATCGGCATCAGCCACATGGATATGAAAGATGACCCAGATCAGGTAAGTATCAGCATCACACTTCCCCAAAGGGGACCAATGATCACTAGTGTGTCAAACTGACTTTTTGCCTGGCTCATCTCAGTGTCGTTACATTGCATGGCCCTGGCCTGATGGATAGGCCTGTGTGGCCATTTCAGACCCTTCTCATTTATCTTGTTACAGAAAGGCAAAGCTTATGAAACTCGCACCACGCTTCTCCGAAAATACCCGCTGCCTGCAAAAGAGGAATCCTTCTGGCACTTGCCCCGCTTGGACAAGGTATGGAGCTCGTCCAAATGTGGGGGTACCCTCTAATCTTGCTCACATGCCCTGTTTATACCCTTAACACAAGGAAGATAGATGCAAGGCTCTTGCTCAGAGCTCAGTATACAAGACAGAGGCTGCAATGCTCCTGCACTGGACATATTCAAACATCACTGGACATATTCAACTGGATATTATTTAAACATGAAAATCCTAAGATTTCCAACAAGCCAACAGTCTTGCTCTCTCACTGAACAACCTGCTTTACAATATTCTGAGATCAAGCAGAACATTTAGTCCAGTTACAGATAGATGTGACACTTCCTTTAATTGATCCAAATGAAAGTTCTAGTGAAGGTTTCTTGTTCTAGAAGCAAAATCTAAACAGCTCCCTGGATTCTCCCATGCATCCTGTTGGACTCTGGGGCACTTGTTTGAATCCTGTTAGTTTTTTTGTGGTGTAAATTGAAGGAAAACTTCAAGTGAAGAGCTAGGGGGCATTTTAGGAAGGAAGGAAGGAAGTGATAGGCAGGAAGAACAGAAAGGAGACACTAGAATATCTGAGCACACTGAAGCCCTGCAGGGAGTTTACATGGCCAAAATCATACCTGGCATTGATAGATACCACTGCAAATATTCTCCCTGCCTCCACCCAGGCCCTTCTGATGAGGTTTTTTGCCACACCATTGATTTTTAACTGTAGTTTAAAACAGAGACCACTTGTGACTTCCTGAAGCTAATGTACTTGAACAAGTTAGAGAGTTTTGACCAAGAAATGTGTTTTGCACCACCTTGATGTATTCTTCTTATGTCCTGTCTCAGACTGTCCGATTAGCATATGTCAGTAATCATTTATCCCGGCTGCCTGTCAGCACAGAGCTGCTGCTGCAGCTAGTGTCAGGGAGGGAACATGACCGATCGCTGTTAAACAGATTGTGCAAGTCACACGAGATCCTGGGGCAAGCCTCCTCTTTAGAGCTCCTCTCACCCCAGACCTTTCCATCACTATTCATTTTTCAGCCTAGGTTTTGCTTCTCCATGCTTTCCTTTGTTTCTTCTGCAATTGCACTGGGGTTCTTCCCCACTTACAGGTCTTAAATCCAGCTCCTGAGCCCTCCTCTCTCCTCCCTGCCTTCCTTCCTTCCTCTTTTCTCTTCCCTCCTCCTCAGGAGCAGCTGGGGCAGAAGGAATAGCTCATTTTTATATTTTCCTCCTCTTCATTTCATTAACCCGAAAAGTTTGCCTTGCCCCAGATGCAGATTTAATAGATACAGCCCATATTAGAGCTTGGATCAGGAAACTTATTGCTCAGTTGAGTTTCAGAGCATGGCTTCCATGGAAAATTAAATTTTCTTGTGCATCCATAGATGTTTGCCCTGTTAAAAACAGGAATGAGCTAAAGAAATCTGATGCTTCACAAGCCACTCAATAGCCTCCAAGCTGTGCATTAATCTGTCTCTCTATCAAGTTGGGTCCTGAATAGGCAGTGATTAAACAGCCTTGAAAGACAACAAATTGGTCCAACCCTTCCAGCAAGCACAGCCAGACTGGAAGAGTCACTCCATCATGCTCAAGTGTGACAATAAAAAGCAGCTCTTCAAGTGAGGTGAGGAATTCAGTTCTTTCAGGATTTCTACCCTCAAAACCTTTCACAGACACTTCCTTGGTGGTGAATGGCTACCTTACAGCTTTAAAATTAATCCCATTGCCTGGGCAAGACAGGTTATCACAGCACTTCAACCAGAGTGACTCTCAGGCCCTCTGCTCTCATCCAGTAGACAGACTGAAGGCCAGGAGAAGATTTGAAAATAGTACCAGGTTACACATGAAGTGGCAGAGCACTGCATATAGGTGTTCATGAGCAAGCTGCTTTGAATTACAGGACTCCTTAAAGCAAATCCTCTTTCTCCAGCTCCCCACTATACCTGCCAGGCTTCCCCATCACCACCAAAAACAGAAATCTCTATTACTAGGGTCTGACAAGTCCAGAAAAAAACTGATTTTCTCTACTAGAAGCCCATCCATCCTGGAAGTTCCTCTGGTGGCAGGGATTGTAGAATGATATTACAGAACGGCTGGACCTCTCAGTCCAAGCAACAAGGTATGGACTAGAACAAATATTTTTGGTTTTCAGGGTGGCCAGCAGGAAAATATTTTATTCTTCTAAACCAATAAAAAATCAGAAAGAAGAATTTGCTCTTATTTTTTTTCCCCAGCCCTTCACATACAGCTGCAAAAACTGGGCTTGCCTGTCTTTACTGACTCTTAAACTGGACTTCCCACTAGGGCCAGGCCATAACCAGGCATCATGCATGGGCTTGTAGTGGAAGCTGAAGTGAAGAAAACAAAGGCACTTTGCCCTCCCCACTAATTGCCTCTGCCTTCTCTCCACATTGCCAGGGCAGTGTGACATTACATAGTCATTCAGTCACTAAAGTATGGACAAATTGACTATATTTTCATTTGGATTTAGCTTTCAGCCCCACTGCTTTAGAATAATAGCCCACGCTATTAAGCTAACCGTGTGATTTACAGGCTCTCCCACGCCGGGCAATCGCTCCTGCTTTGCGGCTCGCTCTGGAAGACTAACCTTGCGCGAGGTCTCCTGGGCCCCCCCGGCTTGCCGAGACGGGCAGGTCACGGGGAGCCAGTCATGTCCTGGCAAGCGCTTCATTAGTGAAAGTTGCTGAATGGAAGTATTTTTATTTTACTGTTTTACAAAGCCTGGGGCTTAACCCCTTCCTCACTTCAATGAGGATTTCCTACTGCCCTCCCCTTTCTCAGACACCCCCAAGAAGGTCTTTTGCCCCAAGAAAACCTCCATCCTGCTGTCTGCAGTGTCATGAGGCCTGGGCACAGGTTTTCCTAACAGAGCTAGGGCTTTGCACCAGGTCCTCACTGGCACCCTAGGAGGGGAAGAAGCCCCAGGTTAAGCGGATGCCAGAAGTATCAGGGCTCCATCAGGTCAGCCCAGAATGCGAGCACATTTTGGTTGAAGCATCCCACAGCAGTGAGGAAGGACAGAATTTGCCCCATGCACCAAAGCCTCAACCTACACCACGTGTCACTGACACACATGAAGTTTATTTTCTTTGCTTATTAGAGAATTCCAGCTTGCACACACATTCAAGGTTGCTTTCCAGGGAGAAATATTCTTGTTTACTTGACCAAATAGAGGGAGGAAAGAAAATGCAACAACTTTGGACAACACTTTTGTCAACATGCACTGCCTTCCCGAGCAGATGAAACGAGCTGCGCTCGATGCGCTATATGAATAAGCGATAAGCAATTGACGAGCAAGTGTTCGGGTACCTTGGCAAAAGACTTAATTTGCAACCTGGCACAAAATCAAAGGCTCTGTCAACGCATGAGCGGCTCTCCCGCATACGCCTTGCATTACCTGGGAAAGCTCTGTCAGGTAAATTTCCAGTGAAAGTAATTAGAGGAATCCCCACCGTATAAACTTTGCAGCAAAATTCTGGGCTCCAGAATTTGATTCTCACCAGGGAACCGATATCTGTGCACAGCCTGATCCTTCATCAGAATTAACAGTTGAGGTTTAACACACACACACACACACAAAAAATGTTCCGCATTTTTTTTTAATGCCTTACCTCTACTTTTTGTCTAAAGAGCCAAACTGACAAGCACAGCTCATGTAATCTTGCAATTGTTGTCTTGTCAGAAAAGCCATAGACTGTGCTTAAATAACCCATGTTTGATAGGCACAGCACAGTGGGCTAGATTTTCAGCTACAGTGTTTATCCTCACAGGTTTCAAGAGACAACAAAACTTCATGTGGGTGGAACAGTATAAAACTTGTTTCCTGGACCCTAGAGAGCCTTTAAAAACTAAAGCCACAAGTAGGAGTGGTTTCCATCGCTCTGGTACCATCAAACCTTTCTTCACCTGGGGTTCTGGCTGACCAAGGATCAGTGTCACCTCATGGCCAGTCAATGGCCACAAATGAAATTAGGAGGTCCCAGTCCAGTAATAGCAATCAAGAAAGCACAACTGGCCTTAATTGGTGCCCAGCTTACAATAAGCACGACAAAAAGAAAATGTAACATTATGCAAGGTCCCAAACAGGCAGCAGAAACCCAGCTACCTTCAAGTATAGCATCTCCACAGCTCTACTGGGACAACAGGGTAGATTTACCCTCCCACATTGCAGCCACCCTGTAACTAAATGCAGGCGCCAATCTCCAACACTATAAGATGTTTGTTGTTGGAAGTGACCTCTGGAGATCATTTGGTCCAAATTGTCTTAAAAACAGGCCTTCCTTATTTTGCTTAAAAGCCCAAACATCCATCAGCATTGACTGCGCACACCACAACAAGGCATTTCCATAGTCCAGTTCTTCCCAGCAGCTCTTTGCAGGTACCTAGAACACCTAGGGGCCTCTATTCTCCTTTTCCCATTCTCTGACATCCTTAGTCCCTCTTATCTAGTTAAGAAGGCAGCACATCAGAACCTCTTGGCATTTCTCACTGATGTCTAATACCTCCTGAGTGACACCAGGAAAAAAGAGCATAAATATGTCCAAAAGGAAGAGATATTCACTTCTGGCCCCCAAATGAAAGCACTGATGTTGGACCACCAAATCCATGCAAGCTCATCCCTTCCAGGATTGGTGTGATAAACCAAGGCAGCGACCTAAGGGCTCAAATCCAGGGCTCAGTAGAGCCCGCAGTGCTTCCCCACACAGCCTCCCCCTTACAGGAGGGTGGAACTGCCCAGGCCAGCTCACCTTCCAGGTGATCCTTACTGGCCTTTCAGTGCCTCCCAAGGTTTTCTACACGGTTTCACCAAAGTGCTTTTTAAACAGCCTCAGGGCTTCATTCCATTCAGCAGAGACAACAGCCACTAGTGTTACCTGGAGTAATCCTCCTGTCTGGCACAAAAAGGGTCTGGATTCAGGTCTCAAGGAAACACCAGCAGAACAAGTTACCTGCTTGGGTCTGATCTCAGCGTATTTGTTGGAGCAACATGGCTGGGTTATGGCTGGAACACAAAAATTCCCCTTCATTCCCCCAGTGCCCAGCCCAAGCAACCAGTGAATTTTAGAACAACTATGGCCCTTGCTTTCAAGGAGGTAAAACCCACCCAATGCAACATGAAATCCCAATGGACCATCAAACACAGCAGCCAAAAATAAATGAATCCCTGAGCCCTTTTGGATATCATCCTGCTTCTGAAGCAAATAAGGACCATCCACCCCACTTTGCCCTTTGCTCCCCTACATCCTTGGAGCTGGCAAAGGTGGGAAGAGCCAAGAGGCTCCATTCATCAATGAGGCTACACAAGCACCAAGAAAAGTCACAGCGTTTGTAACTCAACTAATCCAACACCTCAGCACGCGGCTCGCCTTGGACAGAGTAACGTACGCTTTAAAAATACCTGCCTCCCTCCAACTTGTCTGGCATTTGTTGACAACCCTATTGAAAGCGGCTCTCGATGCAGCCGCAGAGGATCTTTCAGTACCTCTTTCTCTTTCCTAGACAGTTTTTGAAAGGGAGAGGAGGGGGGAGGAGAAAAAAGCCATCAATACAGGGGGAAAAAGGCATCAGCAGCCAACATCGGCTGATGAAGCGCCTCACCTGGGCCCCCAGCGCACCGCCTCCAATTAAATCAAAATGGTTTGTTTTTAATGGTCTTTTACACTGACAAGTGGGCTATCATTCCAGGCCTAGATAGCTGTCAGGGAGCCGAGGCAAATCCTCCGTTGATAATGCCCAATGCTTCCAATTAGGAGCCGAGGCCGCTCCTGGCGCACTAACGATTCCCCAGCCTCCCCCTAGGCCCCTTCGGCGCTGGCTGTTTCGTCTTCCCTCTTCCTCCGCCGCAAATTACTGACACAAAACGGAGGCGCCCTGGTGCCTCCTCACCACGCCAGGCCCCGGCCCTGTTGGATTTAATGAGGCGATGGAAGTTTTTGCGGCTCTTTCGCTAAATTCTTTTCTTGTTTGACAGCTGCTTGAGTGTTGACCTTATGAAAGATTTAGTGTTTCTCATTATTTTCTGTCAAGCTTTACAAGTGATAGCTTCGCAGAAATAATTTGCATCCCGATGCGCATGCACGTGGTCTTGTGTGTGTGGGGACGCACGGTGCAGGTAGGCGAGCGCATGTGTGGGTGCTCATCTCCTGTGACACGTATTTCACCCCCTCGGCCCCCAAAATCCACAAGCATGACTGTTTGGGAGGGGGAAAAAATGGGAGAGGACTTAAGGGCCCAGATTTGAGAGACTCCTGCAAATGAGGGAGGTTTCAAGGAAAGAACAGAGATTGGTTTCCCATAGAGCTCAAGAAAGTGTTTTGTCACCCCACTGAAGGGATTCAGTCAAATGGATGATGGAAAAAATGAGGCTGAGGCTCAAGGAAGCTTGTTGTTAAAGGGAAAAATCACATGAGGTGGGAAACCACCTGGGCAGGCACTTGGAGCAGAGCAGCCAAAGCGGCAGCACCTTCATGCTGGTCTTCCCCGGCAGGAAGGTCTGACACTGCTTAGCACTTGTCTGGGTCCTTTAAATGGGCTCATTCCCAGCACCTCCCACAAGCCATAGCAAGCTGCTTCATCCAGCTTTAGCAATTAAAACCTCTGCCCTTCCCAAAGCTGCTCATTCACCTTTGAAGAATCCAACCCTACCCAGCACCCAAGGGTGCTCAGAGTACAGAGCAGGTGTTGAATGCAGCTTCAACATCAACAAGCCTAAGAGCAACAGCACCTACAGGGCACCCACCTCAGGGCTACATATACCCTGCTGCCCACACACTTGCCAGGCTGTACCAGCTGGGATCTGCCTTTTCCACCCCAGCTTTGCCTTTTTGCATCTCTCAATTCGTTAGTTCTCCATTAACACACCTGCCTGTGCTTGCAGCAAGCATGTGATTACACTAATGCTTTGCCAGGGATCCTTTCCATTCTTCCCATCTCAAGCATAATCCTAACTGAGTAACCCAAAAGAAAACAGCCTCCAAGTACTTAGCTTTATAAGCAATAAGATTAAGATTGTTATTGTCCTTCAAACTGCAGCAAAGGCTGATGTAAGAGCATCCCAACTGCAGGAATGTCCTGCAGTTTAACTTGGGAGTGAAAGAGACAACGAACAATAGCAAAACATTACTTGCAATTAACAAATGAAAACAGTTACAGCTACCTCAGCCTGCAAGGAAAACAACCAATCTTTCCCCAGAAAGTGTATTTCTGTCCTCGAAGGCTACGGCTCCAACACTCCAGATCAGATTCAGACAAAATCCTGCCATAACAGTTCAAAATCAGATCAAAGCAATGATAAAGATCATCAGCTGTCTCTAGAGAAAGTACCTTTGGGTTCATCATTTAGAATATGAATTAGAAGAATCAGAGATGAGGATTCATCACTCTGGCATTGGCTTCTCACCCCAATCTCTGTCATATTAAGACCTTTGACCCAAGGACACCCTTATCTTGACTCTAATTACCAGCCTGGGACTAATCCATACTTTTCAAGTGTCCCTCATTATGAGGAGCACCTCATTTTTTCAAACAGCACTTGTCCCCTGTCCTACACCTGGTGCTCCCCACTTACTCACAGCTGTGGCATCACTCTCAGCTTTGTCAAGGGCTCAGCTAATTTTCATTGCAGCCAAATGTTCCTCGTGCAGATCAGGGTGTCATTTCTCACCTAGGAGCTTTGGACCAAGCCTGAAATGAATCAGCTTCTAGGTTCTTCCCCATGGCTTCACCCAATCCAATGCAGGAATTTCATTCTGCCCAGCTCCCAACACCACTGGGCAGGGAGCAGTGGGAAATGCAATAGAGATGGGGCTGTCCTGAGGTTCAGGGGGTGGATTTTCCTAGCAAGCCGAGCTCTGCCTCCACACAAGTCAGAGGGGAAAACTCCTGCATCTTTAATGGCAGGTCAGAGTCAGCCCTGCTGGGGAATTCTCCCTGCTGACTCCTCCAGAATCTGCCCCTCTCTTTAGGCAGCCTTTGCTTCTGCCTCCCACACGTTTCCCTCTCCAACAGGGGTTATGTCACTGCTGCTGCTTGTGAGAAAGCAAAAGCAGCCAAAAACAGCTGTCTGGAGTTAGGCACTCAAATGTATATTTAAGCACCTGAATGCCTTCCTCCAGAGAGGGGGAATAGCTAAATATGCTTTGTTTGTCTTGATTAATGAGATCACTAGCAAGCTTTTCAGGGCAAAGACTGCTGTGTATTTTTACATATGCAAAGCCAGGCTGACATCCATCCTGCTTGAGCAGGGGTGGGGGAAGCAGGGAAAACTGCACATCCACACAAAGCAGATGTGGAGCACAAGGGATAGAGCAGGGGCAGGAAAAAACCTGTTCCTTCCCCAGCCCCAGTAAACCTGCTCTGCACATGAAGACACACTCACATATTCTGCACAAGCCCCAGGCTCCTGGGACTTCATTCCACAAGGCAACTTTCCCCAGGAAAAATTTTTATCCCTTCCCCAGCTCATATACAGCTCCCAGGATAGAGGCTGCTCATGTATTTGTTGGGGAAGCCCCTTTTGGGGCTGGGGACACTTTTCGTGACTTGCCCATCAGCTCACAGAGCCCTGCCTGGCTAGCTCAGACACGCACACACTCTGCTGCAGAAAACAAACATTTCAGGGCCTATGTAAAGGCATGTCAGCATTTGAAAATGTCAGATAACCACAAATCAGAATGGGACTCCAGGATCTTGTCCCTGGGACAGAATAAGATTATACCTTAAAGTTAGTCAGGAAAACCAACTCCTCATTTTAAACATGTTCAACTGTACCAGCTGCAGGAATGTTTCCAAAACAGACAGGAATTGCACTAAACCACCAACTGTTCCCTGTTTGTGCTCTTTTCTTTGGCCTGCTCCTCGCTGTAACCAAGCGCATCTGCCCCTTTCGTTACAGGTTGGTCCTCACCTCAGCACTTTCCCAGACAGCGAGGCTCGCGAAAAGGCGTTCCGCGCCTACCGCTCAGGAATGCCGATGAGACGCGGTCCCCTGCACCAGGGCATCTACATCACAAGCTGAGGACTCGGCCACTGCAGCCTGCTGTGCAGCACAGCCTCTAGACACCACTAATAGCCGTGGATGATAGTAATTTTGCACAGATTTAGGAAAGTTATTCTCATATTTATGTAGCCAAATAAATCACAAATATGTGAAAGAAAAAGGTTCTGGCTCAGGCTGTTCACTGCTTTGTGTCAGGTGCAGAGCAGCACTTCAGCCCCTCCGATCACCTCACATCTCACCACATTCAAGATATCAATACTCAGGCCAATAACAGGGCAGTGATTCCCCACAGGAAAAATAGGACAGTCTCCTTCACTGGTTATTCTGAACAAATATATTAAATGCAACCATATCCCCATTGATACCACATGCACAATACCTCATACTCCGGGAGCCCTTCCAATTTGATGGCCAAGGAAGCTTCCTGTTACTGCCTGGTTCATCAAGGCATATTTGTCTATGTGAAGGCAACCAAGCACCTACTTTAAGCTGCCAAACTGAGCCCTTACTGCAAATTAATTGCACTTGCTTGAAAATAGCCCCAGACAATTCTGCACTGAGGCTTGAGCAGCTGCTGGAGCCCTGTGCGACTCAGGGCCGAGCACATCAAACCAGTGGCTGGACAAGCTCCCCCCAGACCAGCTCAACCCCATAGACCCCAAACACCCGCCTGGTGCCAGTCCCCAGCCAGGTCTGGCTGTACTAACCCCTTCAAAACAGCCTCCTCCCCAGCACTCCACCTTAAGAAAATACCACTCACTAGTGACTGCAGTTACTTTAATTGCATATCACAGAAACTGCTAACTGAATAATAAATGGCTCCCAAGTAGCCCAAATATCACTTCTATTGTCATATCTCAGACTGTGCCAGATACATCTTAGTCTAATGCTAGTTCTGAGTATTCACCCTCACCAGCCCTTCCTCCGCCAGGAGCCCAGATGTGGCCACCCCAGGATGAGCTGGACATCCCAGGGCCCCGCTGCGAGGGGTAAGAGCCCCTGCACTGGGCAGCCCCTGCCCTTCACCCGCTTCCTGCACATGCCCACAAGCAGCCAAGGGGCACAGATACTCAAAAAGCATCACTTCTTGGGCCTCGCATTATCTCCAAACAAGCTCTTAGACCTGAACCTCAAAGAGCAGAGCCAAGCCCTTCATCAAACTCGAGCATTTCGCTCCAGATGCGAGAAGAAAGCAGGCTACAGAAGCAGCTTTTCTTACCTTCAGCAAGACCAACCACCCTGGCACTTCCAGCAGCCCCTCCTTAGGGGCAGTTTGTGGGTTAACCTCCCCTTTACATAGGGCAGCAGCTGCAGCAAATCCCACCCTGCCCAAACCTGCCTCCACCTGAGGCTGGAGAGGCTGGAAACCAACCGCTCTGCAGAGGAGAAGCCCTCTTCTGAGGGTCTCCTTTTTAGAACAGGTCTCTAAATAAAGCCAATCTAATATAACTAGGAGGGTAACACAAGGGTTTGCCATGCTGGTAGAGGTGGAATATAACAGGAGACCTTTCCCACTTCCCTGGAGAGGGAGAAATCTGGGCCTTAAATATCTTGTCTTGCTAAAAATGACATGATTTATAAACCTCCTGTAGCCAAGCTGCAGTGTGAGAAACCCAGGTGAGAGGTTTCCCGTCCTGCAGCGACATCCGTCCCTGCCTGCAGCAACTTTTTGCTCAGGAATGTGTGGGGATAAAGAGACATTTCCAAGAGGGTCCTGCAGCATTAGAAAAGGGCCAACAAAAACCCAGATCTGAACTGTGCTCATTCAGAGGCGCCGATTCAGCGTCGGGTGCTGACGGGAGGTGACTTACACTGCTGTGGCTGATCCCTCCTGTGCTCTGGTTTCGTCTGAACCCAAGAGACAGATGGGCCCTTGGCACCTGCAAACCCTTGGCCTCCATGGACAGGGGGATTAACGACATGTCCACCGTGCCGCGAGATGCCGGCGAAGAGAGTGGAAACCTGGAGAGCAACAGTTGGGTCGGGCAACACATGCTCAGGAGGAGGCCCCGGTCTGTGACGTTTGTAGTAGTCAGATCTGCCCCACAGGACTGGGAAATCCTGGGTGCTGCAGAGCTGCAAATGGCTCAAATCAAACAGCTCTTGGCTGCCCACACCACATTCCAGCACCTACTCCCTGCCCAGCTCGGGGCCACCCGCTCGCCCCCGGGAGACGGCGGGAGCGAGTCCTGAGGCCTCATCCCCCAGCAGGTACCCGGTCCCCAGTGCCACCTGCACCCCTTTCCCAGCACGGCCTCTGCTCCCCACTGCTCTGAGCCCACAGCCGAAGTCAGCAAGGGGGCAAACGAGCCCACGCGCAGGCATTGCCCTCCTGCGGCGGCCGTGCCAGCCCGGCCGTGCTGCGCTGCTGGGGGGGCAGATGCAGGAGCATCCCCAGGGCCCCGGGAGCAGGACTGAGTGTCCCCGGCCCCTGCCACCGCGCAGGGCCAGCCGGCAGCCCCTTGTCCCCTGTCCCCCACAGCCCTGTCACCCTCCAGCGCCGGACGCTCCTTGTCCTGCAGTGACACCCACTGGTAAATGGGATTTTCACGCTGCTGCAGGTTGCCCATCACCGGGCCCTGCGCTTGTCCCTGGTCCCCTCACTGCCCCCAGCTGGGCTTCCCCTCCCCTTCCTACCATCCCTCCTGCCCTAGGGCTCTTTTCTCGCTCACTGAGACCTTCATTCAGCTCCCTGAGCATCCCGCCCGCTCCCAGCGCGGCGGAGCATCCCCTTCCCGCCCGGACATGGCCCTGCACAGCGGCCGCTTCAGATACAGACCAAGTCCAGCAGGGCCTGCGGGGGTTCCAAGGGCAGCGAGCGGGACGCCGGTGCCTGACACCGGCACACATTTCCGTGTGGCTCCTGCTGCAGCCGCCCTGCAGCACCTGCCCCAACATGGGCACCTTGCCCTGGCTCCTGCTCCGGTCAGGGTCTCCTCACTGCTTCCAGCCCTGGGAACTCCAGGACTTGTCTTGCTGCAACGGCCATGGGGACAAACCCACCACGTGGCCACGGGGGCCAGTGCTCCCCTCGAGAGGGGCTGGCAGCACCTGGCAGTGCAGTGGGGCCAGGTGTTTCACAGCTCCAAAAGGCATCCGAGTCCTAGAGCGAGCCCTGGGATGTGACACGGGCTTATGAGGAGATGGCTGGGAATGTGGACACAGCTAGGGATCTCTTCCTGCAATGTGGCAGCATAGAAGCAGTGCAAAAAATGGGTTTGTATACAAAATGACAAGATGCTGAGAGGTAAAGAGCCAATCCTGAAGATGCAAGTGGAGCTCAGCATCACTGGGACCCTGCCCAGTGCGCGTGGTAAAACCCTCTGTGTATTGCTCAGCATCAAAGCTGCTGCAATGGCCAACAGGCCCCATTGTGCCCAGGAAGCTCCAGCACTGGGGTACGGGACAGGGTACCTGGGAGTCCCCATCCCTGCTGGTGCTGGGAGCCACAAGTTATTCTGCACCCACTTGTCAAGCAGGACACAGCGGCAGCCTGCCCAGGAATCCCAGTTTGGGATTTCCATCCAGCTGGAGTGCCCAGGAGCCCCCGAGCTCTCCCGGGCTGCCTGTGCAGCGTCACCTCCTGCGGGCTCTGACGTGGCCCCACGTTCGCCTCAGCTGGAGCTCCTGCCGGCAGGCGAGCGGCTTTGCCAGAGTCAGACCTCCAGCTAACGAGCTTTGCTCTGATGTGCACGGGACGCCTCGTGTGGGCAAACGGGGCAGGTTTCTGCCACTGGCAATCTAGTTCTGAAACAACTTAATAATAATATTAATATTTCATATTAATTAATGTCAAGTGTGCTAGTAACAAGTGCACCTGTAGCTGCTGAGAGCTCCAGCTATGGCCTAGGAGCAGCAGTCTCTGTCCCCAAGGGCTGGGGGTGCCACAGTACAGTGTCTGCTAAGTGATGAGGCTCAGATCCCCCATCTGAACCCCAAAGCCTCACACGGGGCTTCTCTCTGCCGCACCGAGGCTGTGGGCAGGGAGCAGCCCTAGGGGCCGGTCTCAAAGCTCAGGAGCGGCTCCGAATCAGCAGGATCCGCCTCACACACGTGTGTGATCCACAGCAGAGGACACTCCCGGGACCAAGGTATCTGCTGGCAGCGGGGTCTTGAGAAGATCAGTGTGGGTCTGAGCCAGGGAATTTCCTTACATTTATTTGAAAACAGAAATAAAGCAAGAGAACTGTTCCTGTAAGGATATTCTGCCCTTCCCATAAGCATCCCAAATCAAGTTCTTGTCCCAGTCCAAATCCTGATTCCAAATACAGTCCCAGTCCCAGTTCTAGTCACGATCCTGGTCCCAGACATAATCCAAATTCTAGCCCTGATCCCAGTGTAAATCTCCCTCCAAATGAAGTCTGTTGGGTAGACGAGGAGGTTGCCAGAGCCCAGCAGCCAAGGCAGCCCCAGTGGAGAGCTGGGATACCCCACCAGGATCTCTGCCCCATTCCTCACCCAGGACCAGCTCCTGCCCATCTGTCATTCTGGTCCCCCTGGATGTGGTGCCCGGGCAGGGGGATGCTGCAAACTCCCCGCCCTCAGCAGATCGGGCCCCTCCAGTGTTGCCCCCAGTCGCTGGCACTGGTGCAGCCTCCCTGTGCTGGGATGGAGGCTGAGGAGCCGCAGGGACCTTTATCCAGCCTGGGCGGGAGGGGACGAGCAGCCCCCGGCATTGGGCACAGCGGATTCCCCGGGCCGGGGGGGCACCGGGGCCGGTGCTGCTTTTGCCTCTGGATTTATCCTCCTCCAAAGCTCTTTTGTTCGGCTGCCCCGAGCCCGCCGGGCCGCTGCCCGACAGCTGGTAGCCGGGCTGCCCCGGGGGGCTCCCCGCGCTGGCCGCCTCCAAGCTGCCAGCCAAGGGCGCCTTTGGAAGGGGGACAAGATGCAGCTGCCTGGCCGGGAAGGGGGGAAGGAGAGGAAATCGAGTATTTGAGAAATAATCACCCACCTCACTCGAAAGTGGCACCAGGCTGCGCACACGGCTCTGGGCATTTCCCCCATATCCGTGGCTGAGCGTTTCCCCCCAGGGAAAAATAAATAAATAAATAAAATAAAATACATAAACCCTCGCCATAAGCGGAGGGAAAGGTGAGAGCACTGGGGGAGCCTGGGGGATTAACAGCAGCAAACTCTCCCGACGGGGTGGAAGGGATGAGAGTTGTGTCGACAGGGAAAACGGGCAGGGGGTAAAGGGGGAGAGGGCTGGTCCCGAATAGCCCGAGGCTCTTTCGCCATCACATCAGGCGGGCGGCTCGGCCTGGAGCCCCCTGCGCCATCGGGGTTATTTTTAAAAAGGGATCGGCGACA
>VZSV01000068.1:3228530-3240680 GCA_013398735.1 Nothocercus julius | reverse complement strand
GCCCGGTGCCGGCGGCCGCGGGAGTTCGGCCCCGTGCGGAGGGTCCCTGGGGGCCTCTGCGAAATGCAGAGCCACGCTCGGGGGGGCAGCGCCGGCCTTTGTGCAGCGGGCCGGGCCTTTGCATGTGAATGGGGGAGTTTGGTAAATCCGCTGGCCCGGGCGAGGAGGAGGAGGAGGAGGAAGGGCGAGGGTTGCTCCCAGCTCTGGGTTAATGAAGTGGGAAAGGAGTCTTTCAGCGAGGCCTGCAAACAAACCCCCTCCCCGGGCAACAAACCCCGTCCCAAATCCTACATGGATTGACTTAAACCCAGGGGATAAGTGCTTTAAATTAATCTCATTGAATAAGAATGAGGCCAAACAAAACTCTTTAAAATCATATTAAAAATCTATCAAAGGACAACTTGCAGTGGGTGTGCTTTTCATTTTGTGAGCGCAAAGGCAAGGCACATCGAGCAACCTTCCTTCCATTTACACAGCAGGAATGTGAATCAAAGACATTCTCTAATATTTAATTGTCCTTGTAGCCTTAGCAGATTCCTTCTCTTACATTAATGAAGTACAAGGCTCTGCTACACGGCTGTAATTGCAATATTTAAATTTGCCACTTCACATCTGGAAGACGCTGTAAACTCCTTTGGTGAAAGTGGGTTCAAACCAGCGCTGGGAAGTGGCAGCAAGGGCTGGAGCCTGGGCCAAGGGGGCAGAACCCCAAGGAACCTGCGGCTCAGGGAAGGGGGAAAAGCCCTGCTGGGGCTCTCAGGAAAAGGGAGACTGGAGGGGAGGCCGAGGCTGGAGCTGCCTCCTCCGGGGAGCTCTCCTAGCAGAGCAAAGCAACACGAGCTTCACAACAAATCACTTTAGGGAAGAGCCCGCACACTGCAGGCTCCCATCGGAGAACCTGCCGCATGCACAGCACCTTCTCCAGATCTCGTCTGCCTCAGAAACTGCTGAAGGACCAACCTTGGCCCCAGCTTGCAGGCGGGTGCAGACTGAAATCCCGTGTCCAGCTGGAGAGGCCGCAGGACCTGCCAGGGTCCTACAGCCACAGCCCCCCAGAACAGGGGGAAGGTTTCAGAGCAAGATGGGGAGCCCAGCACGTGCCCCCCGAGGACCATCCTCTGCCTCTGCGTGCAGCTTTGAGCAGGACCACAACCCTGAGGACAGACAGGGCCCTGAACTCTGCTTCTCTAACCCACCAACACGCCCAAGCCCAAGAAACCAGCACAGTGCTCCGCACGGCTGCCGGCTCTCCGCAGGGCCAGGGAGGTCTCCTTCACCAGCACAAACCCAAGCCCGCAGCTCGAGCATTCAGCGGCCTTTCGCAACGCGGGCAGAGATCCCTTAGGACTGTCGAGACCCGTACGCGAGGAGCCGGAGCCCTTGGCAGGCAGCACCAAGGGCAGGTGTCCGGAGACACCAACGCTGGCTCCCAGCTAACAGACATGGAGCGGGAGCAAGGCCCGGGAGCCGTCCTGGGAGAGGCAGCATTCCCAGAGCGGGGCGGGGAGGAGCTCTAAGGAGGGCGACCTCGAAGCGGCGCCGTGTCTGCCGCACAGGGAGCGTTAGCTGAGAGCTCCCAAATCCTGCTGTTTCCAGACTTGGAAGCTTCCAAGGTGCAGCACCACGAGGCCCGTGGCGTTAACCATGATGAAGACACAAAAGCAACCCACAACAAGACAGTGCAGCTTCACCCAGTTGATCCCAACTCTGCAAAGAGCCACCCGAGTCCTTCCAGACCCACGTACCATGTACCTCCGAACGAGTGGGAGCCTCCATGTGCTCCGGGCCGGGGTGGTGCCAGCACCCACAGCCTGCAGCAGCTCCTGCACGTCTGGGTGCTGGGATGGGCCCCGAGCCCAGCTGCCCCCGCACCCATCCTGCTCGCACAGCTGACACGGCCCCACGGCTCTGCCACCCCCCAGGAGCACCCACCTGCTCTTAGCGATTAATTGACCTGTGGTTGATTGAGGAGAAGGTCTGAGTTGAGTTCAAAGCACCTCCAAGGCTGCTAAGTTCATCTCGAGTTAGGCAGAAGCACAAGGATGAAACCAGCTCAGAATAGAGCAAATCTGGAGCAGAAGTGTAAGTAAAGGCAGAGTTTGGTTCCAGCTCCCAAACACATTTGGAGAAAGGACTTCAAGTTCATTAGGAGCAAGTTAGGTATAGCTTCGAATGTGCATGCATTTCTTTTAATACTTTATTTTTCAACTTTTAACAATATTCTCCACTTTCATAATAACTTCAGCAATCCAGACCTAGCTGCTAAAAGATGGTGAAGCTGAAATAAAAAGGCATTCTACTTAGAATTCTACGATTAATCATTTGCTATTCATCATAACCACTTGTACCATTACGTGTCCAGTTAACACAGACAGCAATAAGATTTCCTAAAGTCTGACTGATGTGCTGCTGGGCTTTATTCCTATTATTATGAATTTGCCAATAGTCCCTATTAATTCATATGTGACAGTTAGCAAGGAGAAGGTCATATTTTTTCTCCTTATGCACAAGATCAGTTCTTCCCAACTTAAACTCTCTGCATCACTCTCTGAGTCATTTTCATCCTCAGGGGTTTCTTCTCTGTTTAAGCTGACATTTGCCTTAAACCTGATTACCCTTCCAAACAGTAATCATAATAAAATCATGTGGGCTTGTTTTTTTTATTTTTATTTTATTTTAATCTAATAAATGCAAACTACTCTCACTGTCTCTGTAAAAATAAGGTTAACTTCATATTGAAGCATTTTGACTACCCTTCCTATCCAACTGTTCAACACTCTCCTGCATTTAAACCTGCAACGCTCCTAATTGCCTGGGAGGAATGAAAGTCATTTTGGGTCTCAAAAGTTACATTCAGTTGAGAAATTAAATCCTTTTGGGCTCCTCACTCTTCTCGCTCCCTAGACTGACTCACTACAGCCCAATACTAGGTGCTGTCAACCCTGTCCTCACCTAAGGTACCACTTTTACTTGGTTACGCTCCCCTTTTGGTGCTCTTGGCCCTGTTTCTTAGGCTGCCCGAAGTGGCCCCTGTATTTGAGCACCTTCTGGTCCTGTATTGAGTAACGTGTTGGACTCAGGGCACCCATGGGCTTCTCTTCCCTAAAAGAAGATACCTGCAGGCAACAGTACGTTGTGTTTGGGCTGCTTTGTACTGTTTCCAAATGCGTGTGCTGTTCCAGGAGGTGCTGGAAGAAGCACAAAGGTGGGCACTCACCTGCGGGGAGTTGTTGGTCACCCCCTCTCTCCTCCACGTACTCTCTGAGTCATCAAACCAAAGGGGAGCTTCGCCATGACTGCACTACAGCTCCAACTACATTTAGTGCACTGGGCCATGAGTGCTCATCTTGGCATATCTGGGGCCCATCCTTAAAAGAGCTCCCAGCACGTTCTTCCCTCACTACTCCGCATTTTTGTTGTTGTTGTTGAAAAGGAAAAAAGACAAACAGGGAGAAGCAAGAAGTAAAATCCATGAGCTTGGGCCATACTCCAGAAGCAAAGCACAAGGTTTAGCCCTATCACAAAGGCTCCTGATGTTACAAAGCTGGGGTTACTGCTGGCAAGTGTTAGCTAGACTCTGCAAGGGCTTTAACGTTCAGAGAGGTGAGACAATTCGCTCGTAGTCTGCGATATATAATTAGGGATGACAATGCGCTGCAGGCAAAAGAAAAGTTTGGAGATTGCTGGATTCTACCTCTGGCTCCCTCCGACAGCAACAAGGCTTATTCCTAAACTTATAAGCGTTTTGGCATTAAGTTCTGTGCCCATGAGTTCTGTACCTAAGAGACCCTGAATCATTATTCTGAGTTCTCTACAGTCCCATCAGTCCCACTGAAATTAAGGAGACGCCTTATAGGAGCTGGCAACATCTGATTAATGGTCAATACTCAGGACAGACCTTGCACCAATTTCAAAGGACAGGAGAGATGGTGACAGCAACATGGTTACATTACCTGAGATAGGAGCAGAAACGTCCCACTAGCTGATTTCGGGGGGGAGAGCAGCTTCCCCTTAAACTTCTTAAACCTGCACCTGGAAACACTTTAACACTCCTTTTTTCTCTAGTTTAAATTAAGCAACCAAACACAGTCCAGAGTGTTTCTACGGGTCTTTTAAATAGGAATAGTATTTTTTTTCTTTTAAATAAGAAAGGATTTCTTAACATTCCTAATAGATTTGTCTCATTTTAATATCAAATAGATGTTTCTCCAAAAACCATACTTAATCTCTTTTATTTTCCATGCAAAGAAGTCTGAGAAACACGATACCTCTTCAGGAAGCTGCATTTAAATACAGCAGAGCAACAGGACATGTGTGGATTCCATTCCACTTGGACCTATGGAGCAAGGGGGAGGAGGCTGAGCTCCCCCAAGATCCCTCCCATATTTGCCTGATAAATTGAAGCAGTCCTCAGTTATTTGGCAGGTCACCCTGACCCCCGGCTGAGGCGCTCCAGCAGGTTTCACAGCAAATGACTGGAAGGTCCCGGCTTATGTTGGATTCTCCTGGTTGCCAGGTTTTCTCTGTTTTTTCTTCTTCTTCTTGACCTTGGATACCCCAGTGTCCATCCCACTGGAATATTCTGAGCGCAAGATCTCAGCGAGGCGACGCTTGCCATGGGTCTTGCCATGTTTGCCTTTGGGAAGGTCAGACCTGGGCAGAGGGAAGGGAACAGGAATTAGATTTCCTCTCCGAAACGCTGCTAGGTGGGTTACTGATTTTACAGCTGCAGAAAATGACATTTGCGCATTAGCAGAAGAGCAGCTTCCTTTTCTTGAGGCTTGATTTGAAATTCTGTCTCATGCAAAATTAGATATTGTTGTGACAGGTTTTCACAAAGGTGGCAAAATATCATGCCGTTTTTAAAAGCAAGCCTTTGTTCTGTACAAATGCTCTTGCAGCGGTGGCGGGGAGAAGGAGGGAAGCTTTTGCGCTGAAGGCTGATGAATTAGGTGACACAGCACTTTGAAAATAATAATAATAATAAAAAAAAAACCTTAACAGTCTTAAGACGCTGAACAATAGAAACATCTTATAAACAGAGCTTATATCCAGGGCTTGAAAACAAAATGCAAACAAACAAGCAAAAGAAGAAAGAAAAAAAAAAAAAAAAAAAAAAAAAAAAAAAAAAAAAAAAAAAAAAGAGAAAGGAAAAAGAAGTCTTCAAAGAGTGTAAAACTACTGGGCTCTTCTCTTGCAGTGTCCTGCAGGTATCATATGCACCTTGCAGGCATCCTCTCCAGAGACTGCCTTTTGCAAAGGTAGCTGCATTTTGCCCAGCACCACGATCCAACATGGATCTCCCTGCAGCCCTAAATTGCTGGCTATAAATACATAAACCCACTCAGCACTTTTTTTTTTTTTTTTTTTTCCCCACCACAAGTTCTGCCACCGTCTGCTCTGCGACCTTGGGCAAATCCTGTCCTCATTCCTGTCGTTATCACCCTCTCTTACCTACTTACACTGCAGCTCTCCACTGCAGAACCTGTTGTTCCTTACAGCCCCAAGCACAACAGGGTCTTCTCATCTGCTGCTGTCTGCATATCCAAAACTTGTGTTTATTGTAATACAAAGTAAGAGATCTTGAAGCTTTACAGAAAACCAGAAACGTGCTGGGGGATTACAAGAGCATAAAGAATTTCAGGCTAGGATGGCTAGTCCTCTGAATCAAGGGACTAATTCACTCAACAGGCCAAATACATGAAGAAAGGAGAGCAAATCCTTGGTTTACTGGCATATTATCTCACCTCCTTTTCCAGAGTTTGCTTCCCCATCCCTGTGTAGGTCTCATGGGTTTAGAAGGAAGTACCAGAATGATTAGAAGGACACTGTGAGGAGTCACTTTGGAAAAGAGGGTTGCCCTAGAAGATGGAGCCTAGAAGGTGCAGGGGACAAGACTCTGCTACCTTAGTGTAATCCCCAATTTCACTCTAACTTGCCAGGCCCAAGCTCTGGCTGGGGTTGGAGGAATAAGATGCAAAGCCTTATTCCACACAGGAACTAAGCCACAGAGATAACCATGAACCCTAAGGCAGCCTTAAGGCTAACGAAGTAGATGTGCAGTCACAAAGCCATACCTGCTCTACCTCCAGAGAAAAACGTGCCACATTCCACTGCCTTCCTGGGTGGCACAAGCTACAGGTGCCCGCACAGTGCCAGGTCAAGGGGGACCCTCAGCTGGCCTCACTGTAGCCTCTTTGCTCAGTCTCCTCCATCACGCGATGAAGTTTCTCTTTGACACTTCCGTTGTCTCCAAGCCTTTACTACTGTAATTTGAGGGTTACCAGGCAACAGATCAGTTTACTTAACAACAGGGAACTATTTGCTGCCGAGGACAAGTAATCCACCGGTAGCTGCCGGGCTGAGTTTCAGCTCAGCGGGAAGGTTGTCCAACACTTTATTATCAATCAGGAGAAATCATTGCCCAATTAGTAAATCAATACCCCCTGCTATGGTGATCAGCTGCACACAGAAAAACAGGGAGGCAGGAGAAGGGGAGGTTTCTCCTTGGGGCAGAGCTGCAGAAATCAATGGAGCTGGGGCACCCGTGCTAACCACTGAAAGGAAAAAAAGATGAATATTGCTGCAGCTGTCACCCACGGCACGCAGGAGCCACAGGCAACAGTGATAATCTCCAGCAAGGGCACACTGGGCAAGTGCACTAGGTCAGGATCCCTGGTCAGATTCGGAGTCTTACCGTGTTGACCTGTAAATTCCCTCTCTGCTCAACTGTGGAAAGTCTCCAGGGCTCTGCTAGAGGAGGCAATGACCACGAGGAAAGGACCTGGATCAAGACCTTGATACTCTGAGCATTCCTGCGATGCTAAAAACAAGTGTAATGCTAATAACAGGTGTGGTGACATTGGATACTGTGGCAAAGAGCTTCACAAAAAGGTTTGTAAATATAAGATGCATCTGTAACACTGACAGAACCCAAGTTCCCATCACTGGGTAAACACATGACTGTCAACGTCTCCTTCTGTGATCTCCTGTCTAGGTACCACAGAATAGAGAGCCCTAATGAGGGCACACCATGGTAATAACGGGCAGAGAAATCCACAGCCCTTGAAATTCGTCCTTCCTAAAACAACCATCAGTATTTAGGTGGAGAACTATAATGAAAGAATGCCATGAAAAGGAACCTGCAGGAAAAAAAGCTTCACTGATGACTGACCCATCCTGATATGCAGCAGTGTCAAGATTTCAGCAGGGTTTAAATGAGAAGAGAATGATTGAGAAAATAGCCCACCACTGGGCTTCTCCTTTTCTACGCAGTTCTTACACTAGCTATGGAGTACCAGGACTCCCACAAAATGCACATAGGAACTAATAAGAGGAACTGGCATAGAAGAGTCAGCATCACCTTGTCTTCAGCTGGGGACATAGTGTGCCTGTCTGCCTCTGCTTAACCCTAGACCCAAGCACTGCTTTGAGGTACAAGCTCAGCCCTACCAGTCCTCAAAAGATAACAGCACAGAGCTGGAAGACCAAGGCTATCAGCATTGCCAGGTATCCCAGGCCTAGGCTAAACAAATGGGTCACCCCAGGGACCATGTAATCACCTCGTTATCAAAAGATGCATTGTATAGGAAGGGAGGGAAGACAGAAAAACTAGAAATTGCTTGGTATGGTCTGAGAAACCTCCTCTCCTCATGGACACCAGAGCAAGGAATAAAAGACTCAAGTTTACAGCTGCCTGTGCACACCTGTAATTAAATTTCAGCCTCACAAAAGCTTGTACCAAGGGCCTCTGCAGAGAGGCAACAAGGAAACAGAGGAGCAGTCCCCATATGACTTTGTTTTATGCTGAAAGGCCAGGAAAGACAGGGCCAGAGCCAGATTTCTAAAGACAAGAAAGCTTTGCCCTCCCCCAGAAAACTGCCATCCTGGAATAATTTATTCACTCTTTAAGCACAAGGAGAAACTCATGAATCTTGCTAAACACATCACTGAATGATGAAGAGGTGGGCGAGGAGCATCTGGGAGAAACGAGAGGGAAAATATAACCAGGGAGGGAAAGAGAATACAGTTCTTTTTTTCCTCTGCTGGTTTCATCAGCTTCAGTTTTCTTTCACCTCCACCTGCAGAGCCACTTGCAGAGCTCCCGCATCCCATGCAGGAGCCGCAGCGATTGGCCCCTCCACCTCCAAGGAAATCTAATACTATGAACTGGTCTCCTCGTCTGGTCCCTCTGCTCTCACCTCTTTGCTCTGCTCACAGCATTATTACAAATTCTGGGCAAATCTTCATTCACCTTATTAAAAAAACATAGGCAAATGCATCACAGGTGATTAGCCTGAAATCCTCTGTTGTCTTCAGCTCTGTCTTCTGCTCTGCCACATGATACTAACTCACCATCGAGTCCCTCTTCACTGACGTCCTTGATGCAGCCCATCTTCAACACACTCAACTTGTAAATTCCATGCATCTTGGGCAACAGATGGCTTTGTGAGTGCTGAAAACATCATCATTTGCATTCCATAATCACTAACAAAATGCTGGAGTAACACAGAACCAGGGAAACCTCAAACATGAGGAACTATACTACTGCCCCAAAAAAACAGGACACGTATATTAAAATAAGATTTGACTGCATTCAACATAGCTGAGATCCTGCAGACAGCTCTAAGGCACAAATGGAAGAGGAAGAAGAACATATCCAGGCTATTCTGTTTCGATGTAATTTCCCGTTTGTCTCTCATTACAGGTAAGATCGTAAGAATGATTCAAGTTTGCCCAGCTATTTTTTATCAAGATTAAATTTGTTACAAAATACGAATTATGTTTCTGGATGTAAAGATTATCAAATACTCAGGTGTGAAAAGACTAAGCGGCAATGATAAGAAAAGGAATGAGTATCTGAAGCCATTTTTCATCTTCAGCTCAGTGCTCTAACTGTATGATTTTGTTTCACTGACATGTTTGCTTCATTAAGAGGTCTGCATCACAAGCTGATCTCCGAGCTAAAAACTCCTACACAGCAGATTAATGTACACATACACGCGTGGGTTCTTGGACATCATTTCATAGCTCAGATGAGGTCTCTGATGGTCTTGTTACCTGAGCAGTGAGCAAGGTTGATCTCAAGTACTTTTCCTTCAACTTGGTTGGCACTCCTAGTTGTTCCTTTGTCTTCAGCTATGGGGAATGCTGGTGCAACGCAGAGCAACAACTATTGGTTAACCTTTAACCAACTCACAATGTCTGCAGCAACCAGAGGCACTCCTAGATGACTCCAGCTGAAGAGGAGGGAGTGTAAAGTCCTGATGCACAGACCTAGAACTCATGGTGTGTCTTTGGAGGAGAATGGATAGGCTGTTTCATTTATCAGAAAACATTTCAACACAGATCGCACTATCAATCTGCCTGACAGCATCTCCAACAGCTCTTTGAAACTGCGCCAGCAACAGAGCTGGGTTACCTCTGGGCCAAGGCTGCTGCAACACCTGCTTTTTCTACTTATGGTGCTGGATGAACCATCTGCAGCCAATGCAACCCTGTTCAGCTTGGTTTTTGTCATTTTTGTGGAGGGTGGGAGCAAGAAATTTATCAGCAATCCTGCACTGCTCTCGACAAGTCAACAGATGGGCTAGATACTCTATTATCAGCTGATAGAAATACTAGCTTGGGAAGATGAAGGAAAAATTACAACCCAATCAAACTAAGCATCAAGTGCTGTTCCAGTCCAGTCAGAACACAGAAATCTTCCTACCAAGACATCCTAAGCAGTGAAGCCCACCTTACAAGCACAAGACAGTTGTATTTCAGCTATACAGAAAGAACACAGGTTCATTTTCACTGCCATCCCCTGGTCTGCACCCTATGCAGAGAGGATGAAAGTGCAACTGGGAGGCTGGTGACCTCCCAGGATTCTTGTTTCTGTCAAGCTCTTTCCTAGCCAAAAGAACAGAATATATTTCAATTAGAAAGGGCTGCTTGTTCTGGGTGGGTACTAAAGAGCACAGAAGTTTCCCACCTCAGCATGCAAGCCTCATTATTTCCCTGAAAGATGGAGCAAAGGCTCTATACTGGAACAGGACACCAATAAGGGGCATTGCTGTGTGTTCATAGCAATCACATTTCAAAATCCTTTCAAATTATGAAGCTTTAATCTCCTAACAGGACACTTAGTAACATCACAATGTTTTAAGCAGGACTCATTTGTGTCCTTCTTGAAAAACAGTTTAGGCAACGTTCTCCAGCAGGCATTTATTTTCTTCCCATTTTTTTGGATCCTGTTGCACTCTAGAGTGTAAGTTCACGCCCTTAGCTGAGGTCAATCTTAGCTTTCTAAAGCAAAATGCCCCCAACAAGTAAAAATTCTGATGGGCAGAATTCCAAAGCTGCATTTTGACTAATTAAGTGATATTAGAAAAGCTGTAAATACCATAAAAAAACAGCAGGCAAGCGGCTTCTAATGATTAGACAATTGCTGCGCAGGGGGACCCAGCTGCAGCCTTGGTCTGCAAGTGCTGCCATTAGAAGCATTGCTGTTCTCAAGATTACCAATGCCAAGAAGTTCAAAGGTGGTGAGGGGTGAAGGTGAAAAGCTTTCACCCAAAGGGGTGCTGCCCAAGCCGTGCAGAGGAGGATATGCTGGGTTTACAGGCTAAATCTCCCAGCAAGAGCCTACTGGGCCACTAATGCTAAAGAATTCAGAAGATAAATCTGCACAATCCTCCAGACACACTTTGAAGGGCATGATGATGTTCATGTTTAGAGCAAAGGCAATGCAAGGATGATGCAAACTGATTCCCTTAAACAGAAGCATCTTGGAACATGTTGGCTGGATCCCATATGAGCTAAGGGTTCAGCTTAAACTCTGAAGTGTCAGGAAATTTCACATTAACTACACCCATTTCTTACACCTGTTCTACTTATGAGTATTCCTTACACCTTTCAATCCCTCTGAGAATTCCTGTTTTTAGAGGCATCCTGTAGCAATGAGTTCCACAGAATCTATTGATTTTAAAGACTTCTCCCTTTCTTCGTAATGGCATGGTCTCACAAACATGGCAAAAAGCTGCGACTCCCCATTACAGTGAAATCCTTTGGGAACAAACAACGGTCTTCCAGGGAGAACAATGGGGGAGAAGATACCCTCTGTCTCCCATGGAGTCCCATAAAGCCCTTGTGATCCCCACTGCTAAACACTGAGCAGTACAGGGGTGCTGGGTGGAACGGCAAGAGCTCTTTGGCATCTGCATTGTGCAAGAGTCAAAAAGACACATTACTCCAGCAGCTACTTCCTGGGCCTGCCGCTTTGCTGAAGTGAAAGACAGTTAATCCCTCAATGGAAGCAGGATCAGCTTCCTTGCCCCTACCCTTCAGTAAAAGCACAGACACTTACTAAGCTGATGCACTGTAACTTAATATACAGTATCTTGTTCATGTGCTCATCTCTTAAATAAATACAGCATTTCACCTTTCAAAAAGATCCTGAGTGGTTATTTTGCCATCTTCAGATCAAGGTCTGCAAGGACCACAACTTCTAAGGGCACAGTTTGGTTGCACAAAGAAGATTTTAACCAAAAAAAAAAAAAAAAAAAAAGAAAAGAAGCAGTTTTACACATGAATTCAGCAGGAAGGGGCTGCTTCCACATTTCAGCACTGAGAACCGTCACACACCTGGCTGTCACACACCTGGCTGCCACGGCTTCCTGTCTCACCTTCCCCAAGCAGGCTCTTGAAGGAGGCAGCAAGCACAAAAGGAGATGTGAAAAGAAACAAAAAGTTTTCTTTGTCCTCTTAAGGAAACATTTAATGATCCCCTTTACCCCATTCTCTATCTGGGCTGCCTGCTCTTTATTCTCAGGGCAGGTGCTGAGAGATGAGGCTCTAGTGTGCAGGCTGATTAAAAACAAGTATCAAATGTTTGGCCACAATCTGTAATACGACAATCAACACTCATGGTATCACGTGAGAAACATAATTAAAAAGATTGCTCTGTGACTGTGCTGCTATCATTTCAAGCCTTGCATTTTACAATTGAAAACTATTTGTCTTCTAAATAGCAAGCTAAATTCTGCTCCCAGCTTTGTCAGTGTGAAATCAAAAGCAATTCTCTGTAAATTAATAGCACTATCTTGAATTTATGCTGGCAGATACCAAATCTGAATCTACACTCACTTTTTTTCTAAACTACCCTAT
>VZSV01000068.1:3215702-3225824 GCA_013398735.1 Nothocercus julius | reverse complement strand
TTTAAGATTCAGCTGTTCCATCTGAAAGGACATTGGTCTTATCCTTTGGGACACCTTCTGGTCAGCAGCTGGTAGGAAAGGTTGGTATGTTGAAAGCCTGTGAAGGTTGTGCACTACTAGTACAATCCCATAAGGAAAAGAAAGGCGATGAAGAAGGGTTAGGTGCTGAAACAGAGGTAGGTTAAATTGCACTAGGTTTGCCTCTTGCAAGGCTGCCCCTTCTGCTGGAAAGGGCGATGTTTATAGCACACGTCACAGGAAGAGGCAGTTGACATCTAATGGTAGCAGACAGGGGAGAGAGGAAAGAGAGAGCAAGGCATGAAGATAAAGAATGAGAAGCATGGAGGTGGGATAGGCAGATTCCTCTGGTATTACAGTCCCAGTAGTCCATGCATTTTTCACCAGTTACCAGCTAGTCCCTTATAAATATCTGAGAGCTATATGGATTTCCTGACTCATCGTCACACTGAGAACAGAGCTCACCTACTCAAAAGGAGGAGAAAAAAAAAAAAAAAAAAAAAAGTGTGCAAATTTTCCTTCATGTCTTTATATTCCAGTAATGCCCTTCCCTCAGGGCTCATTGCTCTAAAGGCAATCATTCACTAATACAAATGCTGCCACTGCTCCTCCAGGTACCCAGAGCACTAACTACGCCCAAGTTGTCCTCTCTGCTACGAGGAATAGAGGGACTTTTAGTAAGGAAACTCTTCAGCCCTGAAAATGCCTCCCTTCAATCCCCTGCCGCTCTGCTGCTTGCTAACCCTCCTGTGCTCCCCTAACCCTCGTTCCAACCATCACCTACATCTCTCTCTCAACCCCAATAGCAGCAAGCTCTAAACTCTAACCTCTCCTGCCCTTGCTTGTTGAGCCACCGGACCAGCAAGTTTGCCCACAGCTTAAGTCTAATCTCTTGGCAGCAGCAGGAGATTGGAGTTTATGAACAGTAATAAAAATGTCATTTTAGCAGATCAGCTCCTGGAAGGACCCTGGGAATCCATCAAAGCTCTGTTTACTGAGTAAAGCGAACTCCTTTTCCCAATCGATAAGAAGAAAAGATTGAGGTTTTTTTGCACCTTTTTCCCAATTTCACAATGCTATTCTTTTAGATGCATCCGAACCTGAGGAGACCTGTGTTTTCCCCAAAACAGAATGTTAACTTCCATATACCCAGCCTGGCTGTCTCATCTGAAGCCTATCCCTTGCAGGAACTGTAAACCAACTCAAATGCTCTCAAAAATACAGTTCTGCTGCCTTTTTTTTTTTTTTCTTCTTCTTCTTCATAAAGTTGTTGGTCAAACTCAGACCTTCAACAGAAGACAAAACTCTTCAAAAGGAATGATATGAACTTGCTCCTGTGCCTCCCTCCACGCATGCGTGTCGAGGACAGAAAGGGTGAGGCAAAATGTTCAGTTTCTGGGTACAAAATAGGACAAGATGGAAGAGAAACGCAATGTTTGCTTCCCCAACCTCTCCACAGCAACAGGGATGCCAAGGATTAAAATTCAACCTCCCCAGCTCCACCTGCCATCACAGCCCCAAAACCAAATACCCGTCTCGCTATCCGAGAGGCCTCCATTTCTCCAAAGGGGCTCCAGGGGATTTGTCCTTCAGGCAGCGGAGCGCAGCCATGTTCTGCCTCCCACTCTACCTCACAGTCAATCAAGTTTGAAGGGCAGCACCTTCACTGGGCTCTTCGATCTAAGTTGGGAAAACACGGGCCTGGGAGGCAGGAAGGGCGAGCGGGCAGGGAGCCACTCGCCTTTCGAAAAAGACAATCAAAACACTGCTTATTAACACTGACTAGGTCAGAAAATGGGGAAAAAGAAGGAAAAAAAAAAAAAAGAGAGAGAGAGAGAGAGAAGGGGAAACAAATGCATCTCTGGCACAGTTTCCAAGTTGATTGTCTGCCATGAAAGCAAAAGCCAGCTGCCATGTTAATTATTCATGATGCCTGGCGCAGAGGGGAGGAAGAGGGGGCTCATGGAAGCCAGTCAGCAGTGGAAAATTTGCATATGTAGATGGCAGAGGAGGAAAAAGAGAAAGCGCTGGAGTGGTCCTTGTGGAAGAGAAATGGGATGCATCACGTTTCAGCATCTTCTCACAGCTTTTCTGTGTTTCTTGGCTGTGGCTGAAGAAGTTATCAGCACTCAGGTCAGCAACAAGTGTGTGTACGTGTGTATATCGGGGGGGGTGTGTGTGTGTGTGTGTATGCACGGTGACATACGCTGTACGCAGGGAGACCAGAATGGTTTTGAGTATGACTAAAGCCAACAGTTGTTCCCTCTGTCACAGCCACTTCATATTAAAGGCTGGTGCGGGGTAGGAGTTGTCCCATGGGAGCAACAAAAAGTTTATACATGCAGAATCAAGGATTTGACTGCATTCATCACGTGCTTTGAGATCCAGGGCTTAAAACTGCAGCTGGAAGTTAGAGAGCACCAGTCATGTAGCACAAGTCACCTGAAAATCAGGACAGGCAAGCAGCTTACACAGCAAGTCTCCAACACCTTCCTTGCAAGGCCAGGTATTTCAAAAGTCTGAGGAAAAAAATGAGCACTGCAACCCTTGAAGGGGATGAAAAAAACAGTAGTGACTCGCAACAGGCCGGGATAAAGCAAAGAACAAAACAGTTAGATTCCAAATACCCCTCCTATCAGTATGGGCCTGCATCATTAAAAGCACAGAGAAAAGCTTGGGGTAAGTAGGCAGTTACACTACCAGCTCTGGTCCTTCTGCTGTGTGATTACCTAGCAAGTTAGTACATCATTGAGAAAAAAAAACAAAACAAAATAAACAAGCACCTTTAATCTCTTGGGAATATATCCAAACACTTCTCTTGATGATAGTGTTCATGAAGATGTTTTTTGGACTGCTCAGTATGTGATTTATGTACTTCAGTACACTTGTAATGCATACCTACACACAGAGCAGCTGTACTTCTTCATAAATAGAAATGATGTAGAGTGTTCAAATCCATCTCACAGAACCCCTCCCATCCAAACCTGATAACTAACTCTGCAGAACTGCCATTGACAGGATATTTACTACGGCTAAGACAGCAGGATTTGTCTCAAAGTGACAAATGAGGCACAAAAGGAAATGACCAGGCAGGGAGAAACATAAGGAGACATTGGAGAAAAAAAAAAAAAAAAAAAAGTGGGGAGGAAAGAGCTCTGGTTTTACCTACCCTGAATGAAAGTGGTTTAGTTTCTTGAATGGAGAGCTTATATTTTGTGTGAACTTCTCTCAATATTTAATGACCAAAATCCAATTAATTGTCAAGGACCTCTGGGGCCAGATCTCCAACACTGCCTTCACAGCAGCTATTCAGTTTTGGGTGCAGCCCAGATCAGCCTGGCAAGGCAGCGGAACAGCACGCAGAGGAGGGGTTCCTACACTGCACCATCTTCTTGGCTCCTCTCAGGAGACTGCTTAGGGTTTATTCTACCATTTCCATGGCAAGATTTTTTTTTTTTTTTTTTAAATCTTTCTCCAGTCCAGGAACTCTGGATTTTCCAAACGGACAAGCAGAAGGGAAGAGCTGCTTGCACTACTCAGTGACATTTGCTGAGTGTCCTGTTTGGCAAAGACTGGAGACCAAAACTCGAACTTGCACCTAGCTGCAATTATTATTGAATCCATCTCAGTTTTCCCTCTTCTTGCCTTTTTGCTGTATGTGGTTGCTCCCTCTTGTCCTTCTCCCACCCCACACAACAGCCTCCACCGACAGCCTCGACTATTACAAGTTGCTCTCAAGGTATCCTGCCTTACAGGCTTCAAATTTGTCCCTGGTGTAAACCAAATGCATCTAGGGATGTTGCACCAGGATGGGGTTAAGCAGCAACCTCCAACCTTCCCAGCGTAACACACACATCTACTTGCTGATGCGATTGGGTCAGAGCCCTCGGATGCAAATCCTACTGAAAGCCAAGATTAAACCTCATTTGCACGTAATATGGGAATGCAAGAAATTAACATTTAATATCACCACAAAGCCTTCTGAGCCTTTCTCAACCCCCTGCAGAGCCCAATGGCCCCAAAATGTTTCTTCCAGGCCTTTTCCCTGAAGTCTTCCCCTGGAGGAAAACCTTGGCAGCGTGTATGAGCCCTTTTGGAATTAGCTGAACAGAAACGCACTAACCTTTCTTTGCCCACTGGACTGTCCCCTCGCTGGAGTGAACGTAATTCTCAAATTTTGTCTGCAAGACTGTGGCCCGCTCCCGGACTTGCTGAGGGTCTGTGCCACAGGGTTTCTGCAAGGGCGGTGGGAGGATTAGAGGAAAGAGAGAATTTGAGTCAGGAATAATGAAGCAGTTTACAATAGATTTAATAACAGTAAAATCACAAAGTAACCACCCAGGGGCCAACAAAGGTAATCCTCTCAATATTACTAGAGGAAAAAAAAAATTATAAAGATGTTAAAGTCAAAGCATCCAGTGAGCAATGCTTGGTGAGGAGAGCAAATCAGTTTTAATTTTGTGTTTTCTAACATCTATTATGTATATTTCTCCTATTTTTCCCCCTCTTCCCCCCAGATACAACTTGGCCAGATACTACTACTTATTTCCAATGGGTTTATTTGGAGTAATTCCCCCAGAATCTACACTGACCCCATAGAGCCCACTGTTCTACTGTGAGTTTTAGACTAATGTTATAAGTTCCCCTAACTGTGCTGAACAGCTGCACTGAACATCTGGCCTGTTCTTGGCACCAATGGGTCAGGAGTTCTACTTTCATCTTCAAGCTCCAAAGAACAGACCGCAATGAATTCCAGTGAACAAATCCAACCAAAATGCTCTTCTCACTCTTGATGCCTGCATGAAGTTCACTCACTATCAACCCGGTGGCTCCTCTGGAATAAGATAAGCCCCTTGCACCAAAGACATGACAGAAGAAACTTCCTTAGACCAGAAGGGCAACTCTGTTGGTGTTCAAGCCTAAATATGATCACACCAAAAGATGTAGTTCAGGGAACAGAAACCAAACATTACTGGGGACCAACCATTAATAGGAGAAGAAAAGGAGCTAACTCCTCAAACTGGGCTTGAAGTGCTTGGGCAGAGTGAGGAAATCTAGACAAGAAAACAGAAAAATTTTTGATGGAAAGCTGACAAAGTACAGAGCCATCCATGGGTGCAAACCTCTCCCTGACATGGACCACATCTTAAAAGCTGCTCAGAGAGGAACTAGCCTCCAAGTCTAGGAGCGCCAGATCCAACTCTGTACTTTGCTACTGGGTCAGCTCCCAACCAGGGCTCGTTGACAACAAATCTCCACTGCTCTGATTAGGCCTGTGCCAAGGCAACAAATATGTCGAGTCCTCTCAAGTTTTGCTTCCCAGATAGATTTGCCTGCCCAGGCACTGGCGTCAAACACAGTACAAGCTCTCTGCCTAGTGCTCTCTTTTGAGCTCAAGATCCATTTTCCAGCCTCTGGGTCACTCTTCAACAAGGCACATTTAGGGACCGGACCTCCTACTCGCTCACCACCTGGACCAGCTGCCCACCCACGCCTCCAGCAAAAACAACACTGGATATTTCAAGGCTACATAAAGAGTCTCCCAAATTCCTGGTCTCCACTACCCATCTCCCAAAGCATCCAAGAGAGACTGACAACACAGGCTGCCTCACAGCCGTGTTTTAGTTTGACTTAACAGGCACCTACTAATCAGTTGAGCCGGTCCCCAGGCAAGGGGCCCCTGTAAAGATTTAATAAACTACAAGTGGTGCTGCCTTCCCAAAGTGGACACTCATTGCAGCGACTAACAAGTTTCCATTGACGTGAAACATAAAACTTTCTCCCCCCACTTCCCGCTCCTCCTACCTCCATCCATTTTCTTTTGTTAAGCCTCCTGGCAGCTCATAGTGTCACCTTCCCGGCGTTTTTTAATATGAATGTGAAATTAGTGAGGTTTGCCCTTTCCCCTGGCGGACAGAATCCTCTGTTATTAAAAAGTAAAGCACTTTAATAATGAAAACTTTTTCTCTTTTTCCTGTGTTTTAACTGTTTAAAATTAATGAGAAGGGCATAACGGTTGTCAAAGCGATATTGAAAGCCGGGTAGCCAGGACCGAATAAGCACGAAAATCCCTCCAGAGTGTTAAATAAACAGTGCTTCAGCCCCCTCTGAATCCCTCTGTTGGTTATTGTATACATTCTGTAACAGCACTCAGAATAGATCTGAGCACCGGGGAGGCAGAAAGGTTTCAGAATTCCAATAAAGGCCTCAAATTAAAGACAGCCTGGTGCGAATTCCAGGAGAAAATTAAAGAGACCTCAAGCTTAAGTGACAGGTGACTTGCTTCTGTGTCACAACTGTCAGGGGATTTAGTGATAATATGGCAATATATTACAAAGGACTTTTCTTATTCCCCCCTTTAGGTTTCAAAATGAGGCATCTCTTCTTCCTGGTGCTGGGTGGGGGGGGAGGGAAAAAAAAAAAAAAAAAAAAAAAAAAAGACAAAAATGAGGGATAAAAAACTAGGTGCATAATTTCCAAAGTGTGAGGTCAGTGCAAGAGAAATAAATGAAAAAAGCAAACGGCAGGAAACCTAATGTACTCAGGAAACAGCTTCTCCCCTCCTCCCATCTCCACCTTGTCTTTTATCCCCTTCTGCCCCTTGAGACAGATCTCATTTTAAAATTGCCCCCTAATGGGCACAAAAAAGCCTGTGTTTGATTCCTGCCTTCTACGGAGGTTTATCTAAAAATAAAAAATATATATATTTAAAAAAAATCTAAATTTAAAACTGACTCAGACACAAACTGTGAAAATAAAACCAGCACACCATGTGAGTGTCTGGACAGATCAAATAGAGCGATGTTCCTGGAAGGCTACTGGAAGCCATCCCGTCTGCTTTACTCACACAAGCAAGCTTTAATCCTCCCGGTATCCTGGTTTGGATGAATGGGACAATTAATTTGAGACCCTTGCACATTTTTTTCAAGGCCCAAAAGATAAAAGCCTACCCCAGAGGCTTGCTTGATCTTCTCTCTATCTGGATGAATTTGTTACACCTGTTAAGCAACACTCGCTACTTCCATTACAGAGAAAGAGTTGGCTAGAAGAGCTTTTCCCACCTTATGTTTGCTTGCAGTAAGAACCTATTCTGGCAGATCTCTAAATGCTACCATAATGAATACGGCTAATAACAGTACCTAGAAGGTTTAAAAAAAAAAAAAAAAGATGTTGTTGCAATGTTATTTAGCCAGTTCGAGATACCAAGAGAAAAAAAGAAAAAGAAAAAACAGAACAAAAAAACCCACACATCATACACACAAAGTCTATTAAAAAAGATTTTGGGGAAAAAAGTTATCCTCCCTCAGAAGAAAGAAACTTGTAGTTATAAAGACTGCAGTTTTTAGGTCTGAGAGGATGGGATAGAACTGAAACTCTCTGACTCGTTAAAAGAGTAGGTTAATGGGAAAAGGGATTGATCCCATAAAAAACACACTGAGGGAGAGATGGTCTCTCTTAAAAGTGGAGGGGGAAGGAAAAGAAAAAAAAAAGTCAAAAAAAATAGACTGTAACATCTCTAGCTTCCGTGATACTTTAAAACAAAATGAAGGATTTTGTTTTAATAACATCTTCTTACTAACCTCCACATACCTTCTCTAGAACTCACCAAGTCCCCTTGCCTCCCCTCCATAAAAGTTGAAAGATCAAATTTATTCTCTTTGTAGGCAGGTGAACATTCACACACCCAGACATAGCCACATATATATTTTATACACCTAAATATAAAATATACATTTTACAGGCACTGCAGCTTGCTCCCTGGCTGCACAGAAAAACCCAAAAAATGTGTGTTCCAATGGGGTACTTATAATGGACTTCAGTCAAGGCAACGAGAACCGAAGAGCATTATAATGAGATTTCTGTGTGCACAACTATAATATATACATGACTCGATGCATGCAGAGCCGATAAGCAGAGCCAGCTCTCTCAGATGGCAACGTCACAAATGGATCTGAGCCCTGCACTTCTTCACAGCAAGGACCCAATCACCCTCAGTCCTGCGCACTGCCCATCACCTTCACCGCTCACTGGATCGTCTTTATGATGAATTTGCAGACGTTAGTAGAGATTAATCCTCCTGAACCTTAGGAACAGGCCTCTGTGGCAGCTGAGAAGCACTGCAGACCATTAGTAGAACTTCTGATGGCAATAAAATACAACTCTAACAAAAGGAACAAATCCTTGACTGCTTTTAACATATGTTTCAGAGAAAATCCTGAAAAACTCTATATGAGAGGGACAAAACTGCCTTAATTTCTATTCTCATTAAATAGTACAGATTTTTTTTTCCCCTCCATAAAGAGAAACTTGATTTCAGTCCCAAACCTTTAAGGCTCCAAGTCACTCAAAAATAGGTTCATTATGTATTTATAAATTCCTGCAGCAGATTCAGACCATCATCCTAAAACAAGAGTAGTTATGTCCCAGCTCCAGAGAAGTCAACACCAAAATTCCATTCACTCTGAAGGCAGAGGAAAGAGAGGGATTCAACCTCACCTCTGACTGCAAGGGAAAGGACCCAGCTCCTTACCTGTGGATACCACCTGACTTGACCAGACATTGCTACAGAGCAAAAAGAAAAGCAGTATCTACTTTTCAAATATTAGTTGCTTTATTTTTCATTTTGGAAAGGAAAGGAAGAAAGACGGAAGAAGAATATTTGAGGCAAGAATATTCTATGTTTAAACGTGCTAATTATTTTACAGTTGGAAAGTACTGTAGAAATACCCATCTGATCAGTCGTGGTAACAAACAGCCTTATTAGCTTATTCCTGCTGTGCCATAGGCAAGGATACAAAGGCGCAGAGATGTTCAGGCCAGAAATTTCCAAATGGATCAATGATTTTGAACCTTCTCAAGTACCAGGCTTTGATTTTCAACAATGTTCAGCAGGCGAGACCTCCTGCCACTTTTTGAAAGCCAAATCCTAGATACAGCTTTTTATGGAATTCAGGGAAACTTAGCATCTTTCAAAAGCATGTTTTATCAAAAACACTGCAATTTTTAAGAGTCATCTACAGGAAATGGGAAGCGGGTGGGCAGCTCAGAGGCTCATACATAGCATGACAGAACATGCTGGCAAAAAAGACAGACAGAAAGACAGACAGAAAGACAGACAGAAAGACAGACAGAAAAAAGAAGCTGCATCATGCTCAATGCCTTTTTGACTTCCATTCAAAATAAGGGCTCTTAGAGGATTCAGTTTGACAGAACTCAGGAATGCCCGAAACATCAACTGCAAAGGCCTGAATTTTATGAATGAGCAGCTCAAAGGCAGACCCAAAGCTTATGGAAGTCAACAAAAAGACGCCAGGCATGAACAGAAACCCTGGGAGAAAAAAAAAATAATAGTAGTAGAGTCTGCAGCCAGAAATGCTTATTGCATGTTACAAAATTTACACTGGAGAGTTATAAGGGGCTGTTTTGGGGGGGACAGTTTAAAGATTAGAGAATTGTTAAACAAAGCAATTCTGTAACTATTTGCATTGCCTGGTATGATGAATTTACCAGTACTTGTATTGTAAAGAAGGAAGCTTAAAGAGGAATACTTGTTATTTTTGACTGGTAAATGAAAATTGGAGTAATTCCAAATCAGAAAAATAGCTCACCTTGTTTCCTGATCTGGGCAATTTGAAGCGATTATCTTTCATCAGGCTGGATAGCACCTTCTCCATCTTTATCTCTGAGACACTAAAACAACAAAGACAAAAACCTATGACTGCCCCTCCTTTTCAGTCACATGTAACGAACTACAAGTTGATAACTGAGTTCAAAAAAAAAAAAAAAAAAAGATCGAGATTTACATATTCACCTTGAGAATTTACCCCTGAAATACATCAGCTCCTCATCCAGCAACCCCAGAAATGTAACTAACGTGCAACTGCATCCCCAGCTGAACTGGGCTTGGACTGGAACAGGGACACCATTTTATCAATAATCTTGTTCCCAATCACTGATGAACAGTCCAGGTTTAATATGGCACCAAAATAACTCAGGGTAATATAAAATAACAAGTAAGAATATTGTAGTCCACTTGAAGTCTTCTTGGTACTCAACAAGCTTAACATCCTCGGTGACTTAACAATGACTTAAGTCAAATTTAAG
>VZSV01000068.1:3190985-3213442 GCA_013398735.1 Nothocercus julius | reverse complement strand
TCACGCGGCCGCGCTCCCCTTCATGAATTCGTTAGGCCGCCGGGAGGAGATGAACAAATTATCTGGTAGCTGTCGAGGCGGGCGCTGCTAGATTGCGCTTGAAGGAGCTGAGAGAGACATAAGCAAAATAAAAAAAGGGGGGGGAATAGTCAATCTCACTGACTTCCTCCGCCTTGTCGCCTCCTCCTTTTGAAGGAAAATCTGTTAGTGACACACAGCGCTGAGACAGAACATTTGAGAGTCTAACCTTAAATAAATAAGAGGAAATTCACGTAAAGCATCAGTGTGCGTTTGCACGCGTGCACGCGTTTACAGGGAGGCAGAGGAGCCACAACTTCAAGCTACCCAAAGATGGAAAAGTTGCAGTGAAGCCTCCCCAGGTCCCAACGGGAATTGCAGTTCTCAGCAGAGCCAAAGTGAGATCGTTTTGGCAAGGGCTAACACTGCTTTGCCGCAGTGGAAGCCAAGGAGAGGCTTCAGGTACTGGTGAAAATTAATTGCGAGCGATTTCCAATTTCAAAGGCAGTCATCCCTAATTTCGAAGTGGATTTTCATCCAGGAACAAAGCCACGTCTGCTCTCATTACTTCCGACTCTCAACGTTTCTGGACTTACTCCCATGCACGCTGCGGTGGGTGGAGGGGTATAAGAAAAACTCTGGGTCAGATCCTCATCTAGTGCCGATCAGCATGGCACTATTCATTTACACCAGCTGAAGACTGCAGGGACCTGTCTCATGCTTTGTCTTCTAAGAAATACATATTTTATGAAGTATTTACATTTCAATAAACCCAGCGGGACTTGCATTTAAAAAAGAAAAAAACAAATTAAAAAAAATTCACAACACACACACGCACACACATAAAACACACAGCCCCTAACATAACAGATTTAAAATTAAGCAAAGAATAAATGCAATTAAAAAAAAAAAAAAAAAAAAAGCAAACTCCAGCAACTTGTGCAGTCCAAGCCAAAAGCTACAAAGGTTTAGGATAAAGAAACAGAAATTATCAGTGCTTAAGAGGATCGGTGACAGTCCAACACATGCTGCCTTTCGCCCTCGCGCTGAATTAAATTGTCAGGATTATCACCATAATGCTCTGTTTATGAAGGGTAACGGCAATTTGTGCTGATGGCACTCGCTGCCTTTAGCTTCAAGCTGCCTTCCCGCATCTCCTCGGTAATTCATCAGCACTCTTCCCTGTTCCATCGCCCCTTCTCACGCTATGCGGGAAGGGCACGGGGCGCCCGGCTGCAAACAGGCCCCACCATCCGTCCCTGCCAATTAGTTCCTCTCGTTTCTCTGATCTGAACACTGGCCTCAAAGGAGGGAAATTGCACTGTTTGGGGGCAAGTCCCTTATTGCCAGGACAGCACTTTTTATGAGGAACATAAAACAAACAAATGGGAAAAGACAAATCCCCAGAGCAGTCTGGCTGGAAAAGCAGAGGAAGATACTCCCGCAACCTCCTTGCAGCTGCCCAAAGACTCCAAGAATGGCAGGTAGCTTAACAACAGGTCTCCTTAGCAGCCATAATTACCAACAGGAGTGGATGACACCACTCCTTAAACTTGTTAAAAATAACAAAAATCAGATCAAAGCATTAACATTTAAAGCAAAGGGGAAGGGAGAAAGGGAAAAAAAGAAGAGAATTTACCTTTCCTTCCTCCAACCCTTCCCAAATATTATAAAAAAAAAAAATAGAACTTTCTACTCAGAGTTAAAAATTCACAATTATGTGGGATTTCACCTTTAAATGTCAGTGCTGTTTGTTACATGAAAAAAGCCCTGTCAGCTTAGCCCTCCATGCCTTGCTGGTGTCTGCTTAATAGATAGTTACCTGGGATGATGGATGGCTCTTTGTTAGACCACTAAATGGCTCACAGCCTAGAATAAGCCCGTATTTACTGCCAACATTTGTTTATTTCAAGAATGCAAAACCAAATTCGACTGCAAGCAGCTCCACCCGACAAACACAAGAAATAAAAGGGAACTAATTTGTGCACAAGTTTACAGGGCTCCATCAGCACTAGCACAACACTAAAGGGACTTTACTAGGCTGTTGTGCTGAAATACCAAGAGGCAGCAATGCAGGGAGCAAGAGGCAGCACATAAATCCAAGCGGCTGCTGAAGAGCCTTGAGACCTGAGAGCACTTCTGACTAGAGGAGAATGCTGGGCTTCTTTTGTGTGTGTGTGTGGTTTTAAAAAAAAAAAAATAATAAAGAAAAAAAAAAAAAAACAGACCATGGTGCTAGCAGAGCTGGCCTAAAACTGCCTCCTGTGTTGGCTATCAAATAGGTAGTCTGCATATTGGGCTGCTGCTTACCAGCTTGGCTTGCTCTCCTTACTCTGTACTCCCATCCTAGCCAGAGCTGCTATCAGAGCAGCTTTCTCAGCTAGTCTGGGGGCACATCTCGTTTCTGATATGCAGAGTCCCGCTCGCTACTTGCCTTCAAGGGCCATATTGAGCACTGGCCATGTTCAAGAACTTCTACTATTCCTGTCACAAGCCACTTACACAGCAAATCTTGGCCAATTACCTGCCAGATATGACCCACAGCTCCCTAGCTATTTCGCTGCCGGATCTCTCCTGAAGAGAGAGCACAATCTCCGACAATATGGTGCTTTGCAGGCAGATGGCCAGTTAGCATTTGACAGGCTCATTTGACTTGTGATCTCCACGTAGCCATGATTTGAACCCAGGGCCACAGAGATAACAACGGAGTGCAAAGGATCTCCGGCTACCGTCTCCTCTCTGCCCCTTGCCGCACACGCGCTCACAATCTGTCAGGCTGATGATTTTCACACACTTTCCTTCTCTCCTTTTGCTATTCTGGGGCTGGTCCTGGATCACAAAAATTAATAAATTCTTATTAAAACCTGCACGAGATACAGTCCCGCTGCAAGTGCCATGGAAGGTTAATTAGCGAGGATGAGCTGAAACTTTTGTTCGCGTTTCTGACTCACTTAATCTTGTGAGAAGCCAGCAAGCTGACATATTCTGCCTCCGAAGGCGCCAGGACAAGCAGGCTGTTCCCGTGACAGCCAATGCGAGCCGTCCTCCCAATCCGGTGGATGTATTCCGCAGGTGAAGCCGGAGCGTTATACTTCAAAAAGGGAACATGAGAAGGGAAAGGAGGAATTAACAGAACGCAGCGTGTTAATTATAAACGAGACACTTGGTCTGCTCATATGAAACAAAAGGGATCTTAGCAGAACCCGTATGCCGTAGCTCCCACAGAAGCGGTCTGTTTATCAGGAACCCGTTGGACTCATCCCTGTAACCATCACTCAACCCCCTGAGCCACAGCAGTTTTTTGACATTTGAATGTGACACATTGGCCGACTTTCAGATAATAGGACAATTTCCCCATCTCAGTGTCTCTCTTTGCCTTTTACATTTTATTTCTATACACACACATCAGGAACCTGTTTGCTTCCCTTAAAAAGAAAAGAAAAAAAAAAACAGCCCCCAAAAACCTCAACCCAAATCACCCCCAGGAATGCCCGCACAGAGCACGAAGCTGTCTGCTCTGCTTTGGGGAGGAAAGACAGAAGATAAAAGACAACACATTCAAATCCAGAGGTCGACTAAATTGTTTTGATTAAAAGTGAACCACAGCTGGTTATTGGCTAGAAAGAGAAACCTAGGGTAGACGGGGGATTAAGTCCTTTAAGCAGCGTATGATACAGGCAGCAGTTGTCTTCCCATTTATGACTATCAGGCACTATGGAAATGTTTAAAGCCCCTGCTAATATAACGGTGCCTCATTTACTTCACTGGGAATCAAAAATGCCCAGCCATTTGCAAGATCTGATCAAGGGTGACATATTTCCCTCCCTTTAACCTTCTCTCTACTTTTCCCCCGTTCCCTTTCCTGGAAAAATGAACATTGCACAGAGATACTGCTTAGAAATGAGCCCTCAGCAGTTTAACTGGAAAAAAACCAACAACCAAAGCCCACTCTAGTGTTTATACCTGTGCCCTCTGGCAAAGTTTCTACTGGCTAGAGGTGTGAGTAAGATGCTGTGAGCAATCTAATTGCTCCCTGCAGGTCCTTGCTCTTGGACACAGCTCTCAGGACAGCTGAGATTTCGCCTTCTGGACACACAGAAGTCTCCCAGGGCTTTAGGTAATTTGCACTACGTTCTAACACTGGCAACCATATCTTTGGTTAAATTATATTAATATACAGATCTGGGAATTAAAGACTTCACTTCCCCAGCCTTCTCTGACTAACTAGTTCCTACATTTTTCTTTCCTTTTTTTTTTTTTTTTTTTTTTTTTTTTAAGCACAAAATTAAAATCAAGTTTGTCTCCTGAAGGGATGAGATAGAAATTAAAAGGTTGCTTTGTTGAAGCTCTGTGCCCCACTCTTTTAGCCTGATGTCACTTGATACACGAGAATCTCTGACTCAGTTTTTGTTCTGAATTTTCCAATTCAACTAACCTTTTTTTAAAACTTTAATTTCATTTAGTTTTATAAAAATGAAATCTACTTCATGCCCGCAGCTTCTTCTTTGAAGTTACAGATTGCTGTTTTTCAGGTTCAATCCTTCAGTTCAATCCTTCTCTCCCCCTTTCACCCCCCTCTTTTTTTTTGTTTTTTTTTTGTTTTTTTTAAAAAAAGAACAATTCTGTCAATACCAAAGGAGTTGTTTTTTTCTTCCCAGGGAAATCTGAACCGTTCAGTTTTCCTGAGTGCTCACAGCCCAACCTAACCCTAGGTCCAGCCCAACAAAAATCTAACTTGAAAGAATTTGGTGTTTCCTCCCAGCCAGCATAATGTGTACACAGCTCATAGTACTTCAACTACGGAAGAGGAAAACACTGTTAAAATCAAAAACATGATAGACACACCATGTCTCAGCAAAAAACTTGAGTCCAAGTCTTGCAGTCAGGAACCCATGGGCCTCCCACATCTGCAGATATCAGTAAAGACACCAGTTGGAGGAAGAGGATGTGGACTGGGAAGGGATTTAGTGTGAGCAAACCTACACTTAACATGTATTTACTCATAGATGCACACAAAACTCACCTGTACGATCCATGTAACTTGAGGCAGGTCTAGTCCACGTGCTGCAACATCCTTTAAAATTAATAAGGAAATTACTGAGGCAATAATGCTTTGAAAACATTGGCAAAGTTATACTTCTATACAATAATAATACAGTCTAACACAACAACAACAATAATAAAAAATGTTCTATTTCTAAGGACCAAAAGCTGAAGGATATAAAAATATCTATTTCAGGAGAGTGTTGCTGAATTACAGCACTCTTCTACAGTCCCTTAACATTACAGCAGACAATCTCCTATCTTAATGGTAATGCAACCTTTGCTTCCTCAGTTTGTTTCACTACGGAAAAAGAGACCTGCTTGTAGACACCTACTAATCATCGAGAGGCCGAGTTCAGCCTAGGGAAAGCAACATTAGTTCTCAGCACGACTTTCTCCACAGCAGGCCCAAGAACTAAAAATGAGCTGCTATCGGTAAAAAAGGGTGGGGGGGGGGGTGGGGGGGGAAGGAAAAAAAAACCAACCCAGCTATGAAGCGAATGATGAAGAATCCCAGGCCTTGAGCAGCATACCCAAATGTGCACTGATCTCCACCTGTAACTAATTAGTTGTTTCCCGGGTGATGGACCTGAAGTTGAGGAGCAGATGACTTGCATGTCAGCTTGCCCTATGATAAAAGGGCCAATAAACAACTTAGCAGAAACTGTGGGAAGCTGGAGAACCGCTTGAAAACATGGGACTTCAGTTACCCCTTAGATTTGCACCAAGTTGCCTTTGATTTGGAGAAACAAAACTCAACCCTGAAGAAAGAGAGTCTGAAGCTGCTGTCAGGAGTGTTATTTGATGTGCCAGCAGGTGAGAAAGCCTATCAATGTGCAGAAGGTCATGACTGAGACACTTTAGTTACCCACAGCCAGTACAGTTCATAAAATATATCCTTTCAAGGACAAAGGAGAGCTTAAATATTGTTCAAAGAAGAGAAGAAACGTACAAAGGTGTTTCCATCTCCTTCTTGATTTTCTGTTCATTAGTAATGTCCTCACATACTCTTTGGATTTTACATTCACCACGCACAATACGGAGCAGGTGTGCAGATTTAACTCTGTTAGGAAATGTTTTGGAACACGTGTATCTTTCAGCTAGTTGCAAAATAGAATATATTAAGAACGTAAGCAGGAGCTTAATGTACTAAAAATGTGTCAGCCACCCACTGAAGTGTTTTCATGCAACTCCCACACACGTTAAAAGACTAGGAAGCTGATGTTTTGGCAGCAAAGGCCTTCCCATAAGCACTAGCCATGTTGCTTTGTGGCTCCAACTGCAGAAGAGTAGACACGTTCCGCAGCGCCCACTCTGAAACAATACACACTTTCGCTCCAGCACGCTCATTAGGAAACGACTTGTTCCCAGAGTCAGATGAACAGATGCACAAAAAGCCATTTAAAGGAGGTTGGAGAAAATAAATCAAGAGAATTCAGGAAACATGTGCAGCAGTTACCAGGATAACAAGCTTATAAACTCTACAGTACGATCAAACAGGAGTGCTGAATGCTGACTCTGGTTTGGCTCTGTTATGCACTTCCATGTCGAATAGTCGGGGGCTTTCACTCTTTCTTCATACTGTGCTTTCTCGTACCTAGCATCTAGGAAAGGCTGTGGCTGATGAGAGTGCTCTGACTTTGGGACAGGGTCAGAGCAGACAGCAGGGTGCAGCAGCCTTTCGGTCACCCCACAGCAACCAAACTTGTTCAGCCATCAAGGGGTCTTCCCCCGACCCACTTCCAAAACACATTTTCTTAACACCTCTGGCTAGAAAACACTGCCACAACACAGGATTTCTCCCATGTACATTTGCTAAAGCAAATATAAAAGCTGAAAGATTAACTGACGGCCTAACAAAGAGCTAGGAACGACATTTTTAGGAGGTTGTATCTTGGGATTTACTGGTAATTGGAGTGTTTTGCAAACTCTTAAAGACTCCTCAGTATCAGTCCACCTGTGTTTCCTGCATATCCTTTTCCGCAAAGTTTTTGCTAGACAGCAGCAAAGCCAAATTAGGATAAAGAGTCACAGTTGATTTGCCTTCCTCTGCTGGGAAAGCCCATAAGCTTCTTGCCTCTCAAATCTTTACAAGATGCTTTTGGGTCATCTTACAAGGAAATGGCTCAAGCAACAATTGCTCAGTTTTCCTAGCACTATGTTTATTCTACACACAGAAGTATGTGGCTGCTGCCTGTGATCCCCAAGAAGCCCAATGGATTTTCCATTTACTGTCATTGCTGTGTTTACACTGCATTTACAATGCAATGTAGATGGCATTCCCCTTCTAACATATGACCTTGCACAACCATTTCTTAGTAAGAGGGATCAAGAATATGACCCTCAACAGCTCCCTGCCAATTCCTTTCAGTGAGTAATGGAAAGGAGCATTAAGGCACTATCTCACAGGAGCAGAAAGAAACTACATCAGTGCAGTTTTAAGGAAAACCCAGACACCAGTTAAACACAATAACTAGGAACCTTAACCATATTCCCAGCCTCATTCCAACCGGCAGCCACAGAAAAGCCCAATATCAAGGCAAAACCCACGTGAGGACCCTCACAGTTGCTGACATTTCTGCTCTTAACAATTCTTATTTCCAAACTTACTCCTTGCCTGGGACAGGAGTGGTGAGGAACCAAGGCAAGGGAACGGAGGGCAAAAAGGCTACACAGAAAGCAAAGCTCATTGCTACAGAACATCAGAACCAGCAGGGCCAACAAAACTTTTGTGAGGGATTTGGTTTGCTCAGTCCCTCTCATGCAACCTAATTAGGGCAAAGGAAATTGCTAAAGTTGCTTTTGAAAGACACTCAATGGTGAGGTCTTGAAGGCCCTGCGCTTGACAATTGGCTGCCTACATGTGGCCTAGAAGTACAGATGGAAGGCAGCTTGCTCAGGTGCCAGGCTGTCAGTTGGATTAAAATGACTCATTTATTTACCAAAGAACCTCACAAAGTGCTTTAGCTAACAGGCAGAGAGGGCCTAACGGCTCTCCAAGCTGGGGAAGAAGCTCTCGCGCCTTCCCGGCCTGCCAAAAGTCATTACTGCTGAGTGTGGAAAGCCATCAGCAGGGTAGAGACCCCCGTCGGCAGGGTGACAGATTGGGCTGCGTAATCAGAGGAGGAAGGAGAGAGCACAGAAGCTGTCAGAGGCGAAAGCTCTTGGCTGGGGCCGCCAGAAAACTGGCAAGATGAGTTAGCGTGACCGAGTAAACAGCAAACAATCTCCAAATGATCTTTCCTCTCTCCCTGGAAGAGATGAACTTGTTTAAAAGGCACATCCCAAAGGAAGCTGCAAAGAACTTCACTGAAGGAGAGAGAAATAAATCTGGAGGAGACCCTCTGAGATATGTGGCCCTTCTTTATTTTCTTGTCTGCCAGCCTATTTTGTTTGGCAAAAATATTTTATGGAATATATTAATATACATATGACATGGAGCAAATTAATAAAAGGAACAGCAGGTCCCATTGCTTACTAGAGCGGAAAGATGGGTGGAGAACATGGCATAAGGGACAAGGAGAGGACAGTAACATTATTTGCATTGGTCTTTCGTGAGACAGGTTTCAAAATTTTGTGGGCACAAATTCACATACACGATTCCACGGTGAAAAGGGTAGAATCATCTTCCTGCAAAACATTTTTTTTTTTTTGCTGATACAAAGAACAATGTCAGAAAAAGCTATGCTCTCCAAGGCAGGAGGCGGTCACAGTGCCTGGCTGCCCTTTGGACATCTGCGTTGGGGAGGCACCTGTAATGTGGGACTAGTGTAAAGAGTATCTCTATATTAAGGTGTCCATATGGTCCCCATTACTGTGGTAACAGGCCACCTCCTGGTTTCAATGCATTTGTCCTCCCAACATCTCTGTAAGGTAAAACAGCGTTACTTTCCCCATTTTGCAGATGGGGAGCTGAAGCACAGAGAGATTTTTGACCCAGGCATTCAACTTACTGTGCTTAACACACTAAGCACATGCCAGCTGAGCCACAGTAACTGTGCGGACTTGCATTCCTGCCTTGCAGTAAATGCAGTGTAGCTTAGATTGCAAGAAAGGTGGGTTATGACAAATGCGTCATCTTACTTGACTCTCTTCACTGCAGTCCAAGGTAATTCACATTACCTTCCATTTATGACAAGTCAGGAGCAAAATACCAGTGCTCAGCTGACATGTGGCTACTTGCATTGTCATCACAACTCCACATCCACTTAGGTGGAGAGTCAGTGGCATGGCAGGAAACCAACCCATATCCCCAGTGCCTCAAGTTGGGATCCCATCCACTGGGATTGCTTTATTCAGCTTATTCTTCTTTATAACCTGTCAACAGCTGCACATTTCCTGGTAGGTTTTTCCTGAAGAAGCTGCATTTCCCTTCAAACTGTTTCACCCAGGAACCAATATGGCAGTGAAACACAAGATGGTCATTACAATGATTCTGCTTTGTCTTTGCCTAAAACTGAAATCTTCTCAGTCTTTCTAAAATCAGTAAACTGAAACTTAAGTAACAACACACATCCCTGAAATTTCCCATTCTTGTTCGCACATGCATGAAGGATAACAAAGCTGTCTAGCATTTAGAAAACATTTTATCTTTAAAACACTTCATCTACACCATTGAATGAATAACTCTTGCTGCCTTCCTTGCCCGAGAGCCTCAAGTTTCACCTTCACACAGCAGGAAATTTAGTTAGTTACACACTGCAAAAATGCAATGGTCTGATCAAGGTCAAGATGCAAGGACTGTACATACAAAGGACCAAGACTCACATGTAACAAGTCCATTTTTACAGGTGCTACAACACATCATCTGGCAATTTTAAGTCAAACACTTCTACATACATGTCAATCCTATTTTGATCTGTGAGCACAAAAAATAAAAGTCCCCACTCAGAGAGAGAAAGAAAAAAAAAAAAAAAAGAACACGCAACCAATTTTCTTTAAGAGTATGTACTGTAAGAACAGGAGTCATTTCAGAGCTGGAGAGGGTTTCTCAGCTCTAATTACTCCCGATCGCTGTAATTTACAAGTTTGCGGTGGGTAGAAATCGCCAAGATTCACACATTTTCAGATCAACAGCTGCCACTATTAGAGAGCAAATCGTGCAGCCTTCTGCACCACTGCAGCAGGCTAGCTGTGGCACCGACAGGTCAGAAACAAGAAGCGGAAGGTGCCACCACAGCACAAGGGTGCCAGCAAACTTCAGTAGAGGACAATTTCTCCCTCAGCACCCTTGAAGGAGGCTTGAAGGGCAAAACATGGAGAGCAGCAAAGCATGTGTATTTCTAATGACAGAGTCCTCTGCTTGGGCTCCCCTTCCATCCCTGCAGGTTTTTGTTTTTAACCTTGAGGTAGTCATTAAGATTGGAAACAACACATTACATGCAACTTACCTGGCGGTTATGGGGCATGCTACAAATTTTTAGGCAAATAAAAAGCGTAAGATTGCTTTTTATTGACTGCATGTAGAGGGCAAAGTTCCAGCTTCACATGAACAGATTTTTCCAGTGATAAGGCCATGCAAAATAGGAGGATGTCATATAAGAGGATATACACTCTTTTTTTTATATGGTGCCTTACAGCAAAAGATCATAGAATTGTTTCTATAGAGGGCACTAGTCTTTACTTCACACGAGTAAAAGGAGATGACTTCTCTCAAGGTCAGATGGTGAGCTAGAATTAGAGCTCAGTGCCAACTCCTCTGTTCTACCATTAGATATCAGGCAGGCCCATTAGTGTCTAGCTGCAGAAGAACTATATGTTACTTACAGTGCAAAGCAAGATGCCAGTCTTGGATTTTAGGAACTCCTGGAACACCTCAGTTCTTTCCTAGAAGATTAAGAAAAGCAAAAAAACGCACACATTACAACCAGCCATAAAACAAATTAGTAATAATTTAATTACTGTGCCTCGATCACTCTATCATGTTCAGTTTCCAGAGCAAAAGAACTCACTCCAAGGGCTGCAGTTGAAGTCTTCTTGCACATGAAAGTTCAGGTTGGGTCTAAAGTGGTCCCTTGACTTGCATCTGTCCAGTCACACAATGGGTGCAGGGGATAAACCCATTTTGGTCACACGGGGGTACAGCTGCCTCTCAGGACACCGGTCCCACCAGGTGCCCAACAGGGCACTCAAACAGCCATGAGACTGCCATGCAATCACCAGATACTGCAGACGCTCAGGGGTGACTGGGTCAGCCCTGGGAACTACTTTGGGATAAGAGCCTCCAAATCAAGCCAGCAGAAGGGAAAAGGGCCTGGTCAGAGATCCCCACTCGTGGGTGGCAAGGAGGCAGCAACAGCCACAGCACCCTTGGGCAGGATTTTTTTTACTTTTCTTCACAAAAGCAACAAAAAATGATTATCCAACTCTTACGACATTTGCTATCAAACAGGATAAACTCTGAGCACCAGTAACCAGAGGCCTCAGTAGCACTTGATCTCCATGCTTGCCAGTACCACCCATTCACACATTTGTCCTCTGGACAGCAAAGAGAAATGACTGCATATGCAGCTCCTCAATTTTATTCTATTTACTCTTTCCATTTCCATAGCTCACATGGCCTGAGGCTTCAAAAAAATATCTGTTTTCTGCCTATCCCTCCTGTACCTCAATCCAAAATATCCTTGTCTTCATATTCCCAGCCTTCTTCCTTGAGCTCTGGCTAGGAGGTAAGTCAATGGCCTGCTATACTGAAGGTATAAGAGAAATGTTACACACTTCACTTCCAGCTACATGCATTCTTCAAGAAAAAAGGGAAATTTGGACCTTGCTGACACGCTGAACCCTCTGCTGACAAAAATTCAAGAAGAGAGCACGCTGTATCTTGTTGACAATGACAGCAGCCGTGCTCAGCAGTACCATATGGGATCCACAATTTAGCTCCATTAATGCTCTTAATTTGAAGACATCAAGCACTAATTACACACTGGGTACTAAAAAGGCAAAACCCTTCCCCTGGTGCCAGCTACTTAGTGGTGTTCTGTTGCCTTAACAGCTGGTCAGGGTAGAGTTGGGCCAGCCCAGGCCTGCTCACTCGCTCAGGCAGGCAGGTTGAGGAAAGGCCAGAATGCAGGGACAACGAAGCACATGTTTCTGGTCTCCACAGGATGGGAATGAGTGAGAAAAAACAGTGGCTCTTCACCTCTGGCTTCATCAGAAGATCTCTATTCATTTAGCATCTCTGCTGTGCAGCTAGAGTAGAGAAGTAGAGAAGTAGAGAAGAGAAGTAGAGAAGTAACTCTCTCCAGCACAGACCAAGAGCAGGACCAAGGGATGAACTTTCAAGGGAGCTCCTTCAGCTACTGAAAGAGCCACTGCAGTAACAGCTTATGTGATACTCTTCTCCCGGCTTCTGCATTCTCTGTGACAAACCCCATGATAATCATCCAAACCCATCCTGCTAAAACCCGGAGTTATTGTCCCATTCCAGGGAAGAGAGCTGCCTACTGACACACTTCAAAAAAAAAAAAAAAAATCAGTTAGCAGTGGGATACAATTTATTAGGTGACAATGCAATGTTTTGAGGCTTGCATGAGGTTCTTTCTGGTATTAAAAGCACTTTTTGACTGCATGAGAGAGAGGCATGGATACATAAATGGTTTAAGTGTGCCCACTGGGAATACTGAGCGACTGCCTCAGCCTGCTGAAATAACACCTTTTGCTTCTTCAGCTGTGTTTTTCTGATACAGCTACTAAAATTCTTTCCAGAAGTGGGCCAATATCCTTATTCTCCTAAGCAGATGGAAGAGTGAGGCCTCTAGAGGTGAAATGACTCTCTGTCCTCTCTTCTGCCCTCTTCCCCAGAATAACCACACAATAAATTATAGGGACTGAGGAACAAAACAGGGTATCTCAAGTTTTTAGTAATGCTTACTTCCTGTTCCATGCTGCCATGCAGCCGTAGAAACTGGAGGTGTGTAGAAGAGACAGATGAATGTTCATGTTGTTCAGACTCTAGACCTCCTGAAAGGACTGTTAGGAGAAGTTTATAGTGGAATTCCACTTGTTCACAGCTGGAGAAAAAGATAATCATCTTATTGCGTTTTTCAAACTGCAAGAAAGAAAAAAAAGAAAAAAAAAAAAAATCACACAACACTAATTCAACAATCCTCTGCCACTTCCTTGATCTTATGATATCTAAAAGATTCACTTCTGGAGATGCAACTTTTTAGGGAGATTTGTGATGGAGTTTGACAGCAAATGCTAAGTCCACAAAAGCAGCACAAGTGTGTGTGGCAAAGGTATCTTGCTTTTCAGCAAGAAAGACCTAAGAACAGCTCAGCTCTCTCGGGGCTAACTGTATAGTACATGCAGTTCAAAGTGCTAGATCTAATACATGCTATCCTTGATAAAGAAAGAGGTACAGGAGACAGAAAGGACAAAGAGCCACTTAGTGATATAAACGCAAATAGAGTCTCACCTTACACTTCTCAAGGATAAAAGCTGCCAAAGTGACAAGCCTCAGTTTGCTGGGGACCATTAGGAAATACTGCTTCAGCTTCTCCGGAACAGCAAAGGTTTCCTGCCCCATGAAGGTTGATGAACTAATGGCTTCTTTACCTTCTTGTGATGCAGGTTTGAGCCTGTCCTGGATTTTATCTGCTATGGAAATGCTGATGGGATCATTCAAACTGATATCAGCCAGCCGTGTTACTCCTAAACCACACAAAATATAATATTCATGAAGCCTCATCTTGAGTACAATTGGTGATGATATAATCACATAAATAACAACTATAGTAACTCCTGTGAAAAGTGGTGACTGACTTTATCTGTAAGACAAAAAGACCATGTGCCCCAGCATCTTGGTGACTTTGCACTGGAATTTGTGTGACCTGTAAGAACCACGTAAACATATTCTGGCAGAAATCCCAGTAGCAAAAGACAAGTGTTGTAAGGCCAATGAAATTAGTGAGCAATATCCCACATACTACAAAGTTCTTCAGACTGAGCCATAATATAACTAGGCTCAACCAAACATTTTGCAATTGCCTGTGAATTATCAAGCTAAAGCAGACACTGTCTGTCTTTAAGTTACCTTCTGTGAGAGTGGCTGAGAGCAGGACATTCTGGCGTGTTTCTCTCTCAGCATTTAGAGCATTGAGTATCACAGCAACATCCTTCTCAAAGCCCAGGTCCAGGATCCTGCAAAAATGGAAGAGATGGCAAAAAATGGCATAAGAAAGAACAAAGAGAAGAAAGTCTTAAGGCTGCATGAGCTAATTAGAAATACAGAAAGCACCAGAACAGATGAGACCTTTGGTTTGTATAGCTTCATATTCAATTTTCAACTTTGGCTAGGGTCAGATATTTTAGAAGAGAGTAAGAAAATCAGAAAATCTCTGCAATAAAAAGTTGTAGAATAACTTGTCTAAAAGGAACTTTTCTTCCTAACTCTATGTATTCGGCACTAGGCTAATGCCCTGGAGGATGAAGGGTTTAAGATCTTTCTTCCTCCTTTTTTTTTTTTTTTTTTTTTAATTTATTATCCAGTGTACTTGTGGAGGGTGTTGTTATTCTTGTTCATATTTAAGCTTGGAACTTACCTGTCTGCTTCATCAACAATCAGCCACTGAGTGCGACGAAAATGAATACATTCTGTGGACTTGATATGATCAACCAGGCGACCAGGAGTTGAAATAAGGATATTTATGCCTTTACGTAATCTGTTGGGGGTGCAGAATCAATAAAGAAAATACACAGATAATCAACAATAGCAACCCCTCAGAGTAAGGAACTTCAATATACAAAGGAGAAATCACGGCCATAGTGAAAGAAGAGTCAATACCTTCTCTCTTATTAAAACTGAAATTTTATGCATAGCTAAATATTATTCTGCATCATCACTGATATTCACAGAGGCATACTCAGTAGCAAGGACAAGGTGAAAAGAAGCAGTAATATAAAAGAAACGCGATCACAAACAGTCAAGGTACGTTTTTTAATTGAATACTTTTTACTCTCAAAAGTAAGTTCACTTTGTGTATGCTAATGGCTTGAAAAATGAAAATTCTACTTTGGATTGTTAGCTTACAATTTGATTTATGAAAGGCGAAAAAGAACAAGACAACTCCATTAAATCCTTTCTCCAGAAAAGCAATTTTCCCCGTAACAAATACTGTAGACAGGACTTCATAGTAAGCAAATACAGGGGCTTGTCAGAGGAGCTAAAAAAATTAAAAAAAAAAAAAAAAAAATACTGACACAAGGGATCATCTCCTCAGAAGGCTCATCAACATTATAGAAATAGATCCAGCTGAGGGAAGGGAAGACTTCCTGCTGGCTGTCTATGTAAGTTCCAAGGGGATCACAGCTTGAGCCAAAGTCACAATCCTCTCACCCAATAAGAGAAGCACTCCAAAGGAAAGGCTGTATAGGAGAAGAGGAACCCAAAATACAGTTTTAAAAGTTGGCTTCCTACCTGGCTTTTTCTGATTTTCTTTTTTCTCCCCCCATTAGCACTCCAGGCACAATCCACGTAAATGGCTATAGAAAAGAAAACCAAGACCAATACGTAATCTTCTTAATAAAGAGAGAGTCTCTAATCCAAAACGGATTTTTCTTGACAAAAACAGAGCAGACGGGGCTGTGAGCTGTGTGTGTTTTATCTGATCTATCAGATAAAGCCTACATGCACCATCTCACCCACAGCTAAATATCAATGGTATCTTTAATTCTAGCCTTGTAACTTGCTTCTCACCCCGGGAAGATCGAAATGCAATCATTGTTGCACCACTTCCAGTAAGATAATAATAATTCTTTTTCTTCTTCCCATGTAGCCTAAATGTTCAAAGACAAGCTACAACACCATTTCTTCATCTTGCCTTTAAGCAACATCCTCCTGTGGCCAAGCAAGATTCATGAAAAACAACAGCTTCAAAGTTTATAGATATGAACACACAACCACAAGCACACACCATGTCCATGTACATTAAACGTCAGTCTCACTGATACTGGCAGTTCTTGCTATTTACTTTAACAAGGCTCAAGTCTTCACTGAATCCAGTGTTCCCTAATTTTTACACAAGATATTATCAAAACACAGGATTGCCACTGCCTTACTCCAGGGGTAACAATGTGGGACAGAAGCAGAGCACAAATTATAAGGACTGTACAAACATGTGACAGGTAAATAGGCTTAAGTCTGCACAGGTCATTGCTTCCAGAAATGCTCTGATGATACAGCTGTCTACAAAAGAACTCCTTTTAGGGAGCAAGATGTCCAAGCAAGACCAGTACAATAAAATCTCTGCAACTGGAGTTCGTGTGACTGTCTCAAGAATAGCTCAAATAGCCTCCTTTTTCCTCACTAATTACAAAAGAAAATCACACATCCCTTGGTCTCCCACAGTCCTTCCAAGGTCAGTCAGAGCGTGATCTAAATCTTCTAGTTTGGATTACTACAACCTTTTAAACTGGACCTGTGGCTGCTCTAGGCTATACATAACAAAGAAAAATCTAAGAGGAGCAATCCAGGCATCATTCTTTGAAGATTACATTCAGCTGCTTGAGGTCCTTATGGAATAACATTGTCCAGTACTAAAAGATTCAAATTCCACATCAAAAGTCCACTCATCATGACTTCAAATTGCTATGGAAAAAAGGACTGAAGTGTTTTAAATCCCAGTACGACTCAAAAAAAAAAAGATACTTGGCAAGTCCTGGACAGAAACAAAAACAACTTGAAAGTGCCTTACTATTTCAAAGAATAGAAGATGGGTGGGAATAAGGACCAGATAAACCATTTAGATCCCTTCAGGCTGTGGGTAAGATACTCTGCTACAATCATAATGAAAGTAACAACAGAATCACTTTAAAAACCTTCTAATTTCTCAACTCAGCCAACTGGCAAAGCAAATTTCCAAGTTTTGTTCCCTATCTGAAAACCATCTGTCTAGTGTTAGAGTTTCAGTAAAATGATACTGTCCTATTGAGCATTTCCATTCACAACTTAGAGCAAAGTAACGGTTACCACTGAAAACAAAACATTATAAAACCCACTGTGTTTATGAAAACACATGCAACTGTCTAAGGTAGCATAATTAATCACTTCACTGTTCATTTAATAGTTGAAAATATGCCACAGTGGAATTAAACTTCAACGCATTTAAAAGACAGACAGATTCATCTTTAAGGACCATCTATCTTGCCAGATGCTGCATTCCCTTAAACTCTCAGTTGACTAACGCTCAAGGATCCAGCAAGCTCAAGGACTAAGCAAGAAGGAAACAGAGAATGAAATTCTTACCTTGAGCAGCTTCTGTATGGTTTCAAAGCTCTGGAGTGCTAGCTATGGGAGATCAACATGAAAAGAAAGTTCTAAAAAATCCTACTAATGGAATACAAGTCCCTTTGATTCAAAAATCTAATTTTAACACTTCTCATCCCAAAACTCTAAGATAATTTAGCTGTGTTTATTACTGGAATTTTCAATACCTCCTTATTTTTTCTTTTAGAAGCTGCCTCCTATGTCATTCTCTTCTGTTCAAAAACCTCCTTATTGGTTCAGCGCTACAAAACCTTTTTCCAGATGATATAGACTTCTCCTGGCTTTTGTGAATGCACAAGGAAGAAAACAACCTGAAGCCATAGATTTTGCTGAAATAAAGGTACTTTGAATAGGAAATGCAGCTCAGAGGTTAAAGCCATCGTTTGACAGTCCAGGCAGGTTGCACTATTCCCCCACTTGCTCCATGGAGCAATCACATCCCTGAATCTTTACCTCTTATTTTGCCAGGCTGCAAAACAGAGATGACATGGTATACAACTTGCAGGACTAAATAGCTGACCAGTAGGAAACACAGCTCTTAGGTTTCATGGGCTGCCCCAAAAAGCATTTCTGCTGTGGCAAACACGACTGGGAAATACAATGGTACCACCCTGACCCGTTCATAGAGCATGAGGGTATGAACATGGCTCACTTAAGGCAGTAAACCTATTTTAAATGCTCAGACTACTCATAATATCATTGCTTGTCATAGAAGAGACCATTGCTTTTCACTTAAAGTCAAAGTAATACCAACTGTAATTACAAATTATCTCCCTAAGTGTACTAAACGGCAGCATTTTAAACAAGCTTCTGTACAGTTTCCTCCATGCTTAATATTCATGCAGCAGCCAAGCAAAACAGTGAGTTTACTGCTGTAAAAATTTAAATAGCTTCAGAGCCTTCTCCTTTCCTGGAACCGAGATATTGCATTGCAGGTCCCTTAAAATATTGCACTGCAAGCTAGGTATCTACCATCAATCCTGCATATGGAAATTATTATCATTTGATATATAAAAAAAGTTTGATATCCTCCTTTGAAATTGCCTTCACATTTGCAAATAACATAAATCAAATACAAGAGAGTTCAGTGATGAAACCAACTACTCTTGGTAGCCTCACCTTCAGCATGCACTCACAGATTTGAGAAAAGGGCTTTAAATACAAAACATTTGTATAAACACATGCATTTGCAGAGTTGATTTCATTAGTTTTACTCCCCCTATGCGAGCTAGGCAAGTTTCTCCCTTCCTTACGTTGAGCTAGGACATCTCCTCAGTCTTCCCAATAGGTTTCTAACTGCATGAGAAAAAGCAGAGATTTCTCCTTACTTCTCTGTGGCACTGAACAAAAATGACAACGTTCACCCAGAAAGCACACATTCTTTCTGTGAGGGCAAGATCTGAGCAGAAGGGTAGACACCATTTCCCAAGATGGTTCTCAGCCCCGACAGACCCGAAGCTGCTCCACTAAAGGCAAATGATCAAAAACTCAGGTTCAGACCACGTCAGAAAGAAACAGGGCCACCTACCTCTCTTGTTGGGACTAATACGAGTGCATAAGGTCCATCGCTGCGCTGCAAAAAGAGAAGACAAGAGAATCACTAAGGAGGAGGTAGCACTGATATACACAGCATTTCCACTTCTAATTTCTAGCAGCTGACAAAGTGAATTCTGTGGAGTTTCAGTATGAGTTTATGCTCTTCAGACCCAGAGAACCATCTAGCAGAGATCCATCTAGTCCAGCCTGGTATTTATCCGCTGCATGAGGAGGAATGCATAACACTGAAAATTGTTATATAATCTGTATCTCAACAGTATGGAAGGATCATATTAGCAACATGCACAAAGAAAGAGAAAGAGAGACTGTTTGACCCTTGTAACAAGAAACACTGATGACTGAAGAGAACAACTGTAATTTAACCTGTTTTTATTAATCATACCATCAAAGGCAAATCTATCCAGCTCTGTTGCACCTACCTGTATTTTGGGTTTCACCCCTTGCAAGGACTGAACAAGTGGAATCCCATAGGCAAGAGTTTTACCTTTACAAAAGGGAGAAAATTGGAGAAGTTTGCATTGTTAAATATGTGGAAAGTGCAATACTCCTGCAAATTAAGTGGCATTAAAAAGTAACATTCAGCCTATCATACTTAAACTGAGGTCAGAATTTGGAAATGTTTTCTAATTAAGTAGAACTTTTCCAGAAGGAACGTCTGATAGGCCATAATACCAAGGAACAAAATTAAAGAGGGATGGTGGTATCCCACTGACATCCACCTACATAAATAGCTCTAGCTACCCATGGAAATGAGACACGGTTTACGGTAGAGCAAATAAATAAGATTTTATGATAACAGTGTGAGCTGCTCAGTGACACTGGACCCCTAGATCTGCATCCTCAGCGTGACCCTTAGAATAGGCCCATATGCAATGGCTGGAAGCTGCCCAGCAGCATTTGGTCCCACCACTGCATCGTTACAGAAGTTTGCCCAGCACCTGTCTGTGTCACAGCAGTCCCAAGTCAGGCTTCTACATCTGTCATTTTCATAAGCGGTGCTGAGAACGAGATGTTTTGGTTCTGTTTAAGAAATCCAACATAACATGCCCTAGGAAGGGAGACTGCAGTTACACACTTACCTGAACCGGTCTGAGATCTCACTAAAGCATCTCTGCCTTGCATCAGCACAGGAATTGTTTGCTTCTGAACACTGTGTAACAAATAAAGCAGGTTAGGAAGCACAGGTCCAACACACAACATAAAAGCCAACAGTTTTAGCAAACCAAGACTGTTTCATAACTGTTTACCCCAAACTCCATGCCATCCATCTCTGCTAGTTCTCTACGGAAAGTCTACAGATACATATCAGGTGTGGAAAATTGGAAGATAATAATAATAATAAAGAAAAAAAAAATGTTCAAAGAACCAAATTAGGAGCCAGTACTCCTACAGCTCAACTCCAGCTATGACAATGACTTGTTCCAAAATTTGAAAGTAGCAAACTACGCTGCTACTATGTTGTCACAGCAACCAATTACATATAATGAAACAACCATAAATAATTGTTAGTAAGGGGTAGCAAAGATCAAAGTTTAATATGGATTTGCTCACCTAGTCATGCTACATATCTTCAAGACAGTGGTTATTGTGGATATCTGAAGAGATAATTAACAGTAAGAAAAAGGTTTCATTATCAAATTCTCATTGGTTTTACTTATTTTTTTAAAAAGCACAGGATAGAGGCAAAGAACAGAAGAATGATTCTTATCCTCTGGATCACCACCCCAGAGCAGCTGAACAGAAAAGTTCCCAGGTCCTCAAAATACTTCGGTATCACTGCTAGTACATCATAAAACACTGTGTGTGTGTGTGTGTGTGTGTGTGTGTGTGTGTGTGTGTGTGTATTTTTTAATGGATCTCCCAAATGTGTTTTCTATGCTTTTGGTATTACAATCAGGAGCAGTGGGGGATGCTGGGAGATGGGTCAAGACACAAGCTCAGAGGATATCGGTCACCACATTGTGCTAAGAGCCTATCTGAGAAATGACAATAAAAATCACATAGAGCGCCACTGAGTCGGCAGAAGTTTCCATGAATACAGAAATAAATTTCCCCCTTAAACAGCATTCTCCAGAGCATGCAGCCTTCCTGCGACTCACCAGATGTGGATGGAGGTCCAGCTGGCCAAAAGAATCTGAAGTGAAAACATCTTCTTGCACTTGCTGTACTGCTTTTCTACGGGTTAAGAGAAACAAACCAAAATAAAATAAAACGTGTGATGTTATTACAAAGTATATGATAAGAGCCCGTGTACATAACAGGGAAAATACATGTATCGAGTAATGTCTTTGCCCAAGCAAGGGCAAGAACTCAATACTGTTGCAAAGAAAGGTCCCCCCCCCAACACTTGTCTAAATTACCTGTGAATTTCTGGGACATCAGGGTTGTTTTTAAACAAGCTGGAGGTCTTAACAAAAGGTCTGCTTTTCAGGCTTTCCTTGTGGCCGTCAGACAACTTCTTCTTTGGAAGAGGTTTTTTTGAAGAGTTTCCCTTTCCCCTGGTGTCACCTTCTGCAGAACATTTCTGGAAGGACCTTACTGAAGGTTTACATTTCCGTTTTAAAGGTGGGTTTCCATGTGGTGACTGAAGCTTTCTTTTAGGAGCCTTAGACTGCTTCAGTGTTAACAAAACAGATACCAAGACATGCATTAATACATGTGAATTAACTACAAAATATTATATCTTATACATGTTAAACACAGACATCAGTTCATTGACAGACACTTCTTTTTGGGATCCTCTGTCCCATGACTAAAGAAATAAAGCCTGATGTTTGCAGCTGAGTTCTTTGGATCAGAGAATAAACCACAAACTCCTGTGCAGTTGCTGCATCATATCTAAGACCTCTGAATACTGCTGAAATGCAAACAGAAATCTGAAGTCATGTGCCGGGTTCATCACCCAGGGATTTCATTTAATTGCTAACGTAACTGAAGAGAAATTCCTTTAAAAATCTGCCTCAAAAGCTCTGCATACTGCTTACATCGAAGCCACCCCTGCACACCTGTGGCAGAAGGAAGGGCCTGTCCTTCACTCAGACCTGTGCTCCCAGCACCAGCTTTTGGGGTTGTCAAGCTCTGTTTCTGCAGCAATAAATTCCTCTCGCTGCTCTTCCCATGGCTTTAAGGAAAGGGGCTACTGCCCCCATAGCCCACCAGGAACAGCGACAAAGAAAGTCAATGCAACTTCCTTCTCCTCCCAAGCCCATCTTCTATCCCCCCCCGCCTATTTTCAGAGGGATTTTCTCCTAGGGTATTTGCAAAACTCTTGAAATAAGTCACCGTCCTGCACGCCCTGTCCCACCCTCCTCCGTTTCTGCCCCACTCCCGTCTTCCTCACCCGCCCCGCACCACTTTGCTCCCAAACTCTGCTCCTTTCCGACGTCTCTCTGCGCACACCCCCCTCCCGCCGCCCCCTATAGATCCCGTTCGCCCAAACCCGTCATCTTGCCCTTTTCTCCCCCAAACGGTGCCCGAGAAGGACACGCTGCCCCTCCTCCCCCGGTCGCTCCCCAACCTCCCCCGGCCTCCAAACTCCCGCTGTGGCCGTCGGGGCAGCCCCCGCCCCGCC